>JAJMKP010000014.1:22045-155589 GCA_030569295.1 Taiozyma yuanshanica
GAGGTTGTAAACGGTGTTTATGGAGATTAGTGGGGACCCTCGGTAATTTCATGGGACACCCCCCCCCCCCCCTTGGATAGCCGATGCACGGGGGGTTTGATCTCGGTGTAGGCAGCGAACAACTCCTTCTGGAAAGGGCTCCGAAACTCCGAGAGACTTTTCGAAATAACCTTGTACATTAAATGAACAACACTTAGGCATTCATGCTGTTGATAAAGATTGATGAGACTACGTGTACTCTATAAATAACCATTGTTCATTTGAGTCCAAATTCTTACTAATTTTTTTTTTGTTTATTTATAACTCTTATCTAATTAAATGTATACATGGAAGGAATGAATTTAATCCAACCAACTAATTTCAATCGTCCATCATCAATGCTCCAGCATCAATTCTAAAAAAAGTCCAAAACAAAAACAACTATATAAATAAAAACGAACAAAAGACAAGATGGAAGCAACAGCTTAATAAAGCGAATTTAGATCGCCAGGCAAACGGTGCTGATCAACTCTTTGAACGGAATTTGAAAATCTTGCTGGAGAAAATGGTATCTTTTTCATAGTTTTCCACAGAGACTACTGAGCTTTCAACATTATCGTGATCCTGACCCTGATCATCTGCGATCACCCCTAATTTAGCGGCTTCATCCTTTGTAAATGTACCAAATACATCGTATTCATCAAATTCACCGATCGCTGGAGGAGGAAACACAGCATTCACAATGACATGGACCACAAATCCAATAGCATAGCCAACGATAAATGAGATCCAAAATATCTTGATGGCACCTTCAGGAACATTTTTCAGATTTGGATTGACAGATGGGAATCCAACAATACCAGGAACAAAACCACAGATCCATGAGATATAGCCTCTCCAGTTGATACCATGCCAGAACCAATAGATAGAGTCATGAGAGCCAGTATAGAGGTCACTTAGTTTCAATTTTTGTTTTCTAACAATATAATAATCAGCAGTGAATACACCGATCATTGGTCCAAAGAAGCAGCCATAAGAACCTAAGACACTCAAAAACACGGAAGCATTAGCCAAGATTTGCCATGGTTGAATCACAATTGAGATGATCATAATGATATAAGCTCCACGTCTGATGTTGATGTATTTAGGAGCAACAGCCACTAGATCAATACCGCCGCTAACACCATTATCAATAGTGTTTAAACCCAAGGTACTAATAAAAAAGCCAAGAGATGAGAAAAATGCAGCACATCTTGATCTTGGTCCATAATCTTCTAATAACCATTGCTCGATAATGTTTGGTGGATTCCATAAATTTAGTTTTGCGACATCACCATAAGAATGGGCAGCTGCAGAAGTACCTAATAATCCAAATAAGGGCACGACTGTCCCAAACAATAGAATAGAAACAAATTGACCCCAAATTTGTTTACCTGGCTTTGAAGCAAATCTTGAGAAATCAGGTTGATTAGCTAACCCAACCGCATTGTTGTTAATAACGGCATTGATTCCATGCATCCAAGCCATCCCCCGTGCAGCAGCTGATGTGATGGTTGATTTGGATCTCAATAATTCACCAGCACCACCAGCATGAACCATACAACCAATAGAGGTCCCAAAAACAGTGACAAATGAGATTATTGTGATATATCTGAAAGGTTTATGGAATTTCTCTGGTGGTATGTATAAGAATGGGATAGAGATAACATGGTATAAGATGAAACCAATGAATTGTTTCAAAGTCATTGGTAATGATTCAGGCAATGTGTTATGTAATCTGTTGAAGGTTGGAAAGATACAGGACAATATCAATGAGACTAATTGGGCCCCTGTGAAGGCTTGAACACCGTACCAAACAATGCACAACGCGATTCTTTGGATCAAAGCTAAGTAGGAACCCCATAACCCGAAAGTAAATCTTGCATAAATAGGATAACCAACATGCCAAACAGCACCAGCCCAACCGTGTGATAAAGCCAAGGCAAACAATATAGCTTTTGCAATGATAACTATGACCATAGATTGCCACACGTTCAATCCTAGCGATAATAGAGTTGAACATGATTGCCATGTTGAAATAGATAATGCAATGACGTTCCAAAAACCCAAGAAATCCATGTGACCCCAAGTTCTTCTACTTGGTGGCAAGCAGATAACATCCGGAGACTTCCAATTGTCAGCCTGGACCTGAGCTGAGTCAGGGACTTTGAGGAAGTCCAAAACCTTTGTGAAAGTACTCATGGAGTTAAAGTTCGATTATGTATTGAGTTCCCTTCCTGATATATGCTGCTGCCTCTCTGTAATTGATAAAGAAAGCCAAAGACCAACGTTTACCTAGTGGCTCTATATGCGTGTCAATAAACTATGGAAAACAGCGAAGTTGTGAAAATTAACAAAGGATGGAGGAAGTTATCCAGTGAAGGTAGAGAGAATCAAGATTAGTAGAAATCTTACGCTGGAATTTCAAACGTTTATATAGCGAAAATAAAAAATGTGGGTCTTTTTTTTTTAAAGTTAACAAGACAAAATTATCAACCTGCAGCAGTTCTGCATGTTTGGATGTAATTTTGATAGGATGTATTTTTGTCCCAGGCAACGGAAAAAGAAACAACTTCCAAGTTGCGAGACTGAACTTTGAAATTGTTTGTAAAGTAAGTATATCACCATCTTTGTGTAACACTCAGGTGTTTGGGTCTGACTGTCTTTCTGCTCACTCTATTGTTATCAAGACAAGTTCCATCTTTCTATTTAAAGATTCGTCGAATTTTTGTCTTTAATCCTCGTGCCGACTTGGAAGGCTATAGTAAACCAGGAGTTAAGTTGGAGGCCTCCGCTATTCCTTAGCAGTGAACCATGAGAAAGCCAAGCAGACACGAAGGCTTGCAGACATGAAGAGTTGATTCTACGATCTTAGGTCCGTTAATTCTGCATCTGATAATGCAGCCATTCGGGCAATTATGAGGTTGACTGTTGCATGAAAAGTTTAGTTTGAATAAGTCTCGATCACAATTTGTTTTTTTTTTGAGGATTGATAGATTGCTGTAAAACTTTAAAAGATCCAACAGTAACCTCAAAATATAAGATACTAGAACCGTTCTTAAATAAACTTTAAGCTATTGATATGCTGAATTTTTTATTCGTTGATGCTCCGATTATCAAAATTGTCCTAGCTTAATGAATCAGTAAAGACTCAGTCACAACGTCGAATGCATCATTGCACCGGCATCTAGTGATGGGATTAATCAAACAATAATTATAAAATCTTGTACCATTTTAACCAAGAAATATGCCACAGCTTATTAGGAAGCCACTTTGAAAGATCATCTAACAGATAATTAAACTTAATTTTAAACTAATAGACTTCATGAATAGTATATCCGATATCATGCAGATTATTTATGAACCGATGACACCATAGCGGACCCCTGTAGACTGTAGTTGTTGATCTAACATACATGCAAGTGAAATTGACGATTAGATTAGTATACATGGGACATAAATGGTCCTGAAGTCTCCTCTCTAAGTGCTGTTATATTAATTTATTCATCAATGGTGCCGGAGGGACTGGTTTTCTTGTAGTTAACTGATATCGACATTAGACTTCCTCAAGAAAACTTCAGAGGGATCACAATTCACCAGGAACCTAGGAGTTTCAAAATGACTATATCCTGACTGTTATTCAAAGTTAAGGTAGATCTGATCATGAAGAAGATATGAACAATAGATGATCTGCGAGTATAAGAGAATAGTACATATGTATCAAATTTCGACTATGCCCGTCACGAATCACGAACTATTACAGAAGAGCGGGAGTTTCCTAAAAAGGTATCAGATGATAGAGTCTCAGGGCATTTTGTGGCATGCAAGCTATAAAGTTATTCAGGCTTTGAACCGGGGTTCTTTGTTCGTTTTCAAAACTAATTTGCAACGCCGCGATAACGTTGTCGCGGAATCAAATTGGATCAAACTCCACGATCCCCTCCTGTTCGATAGAGAATACACACGTAAACCGCCAATATTTCTTCTTGATGGATATGTATATATAAACACCAAGTTCTGTAGCATGCTATAGTCTCCCATTCAATCGTTAAGCAATTTTGAGGTTAGCTTGGTACTTTATGATTTATGACTTTGTGTTTTCCGCAAGACACACAAATTAGAGGTTCTGACACAAAAAAATTACTGACACAAGAATGAAAACTCCAAATAGCACCTCATTGTGGCTCAAGAGTCAGGATCTTGTCGAGATCTTGTGCCTGAATAGTGCAATGTGAGGGAAGTTTGTTGTTGAAAATTAGGCCGCTTTTGCGGGAACTACCTGTTTAGGAAATTTCCGTGCAATAACATTGTTATTTCAACACAATTTTTGTTCTACTTGACAGTTACAAAAGAAACGAGTAGCAGCAGGTGGTCGGGATTGAAAGCCCGCATGGCTACCAGTTCTAAAGAATTAAAGGTGGCTTTCTTTGTGAATGGGAGTCTTGAATCATGTGAGTTAGTAATCTCATCATCAGTTTGAATATATTATCATCATACCGATTGCTTTGATATTAAGTTTCCTGATTCTGAAGTTACAGCACCTTCATAATGCGAAATTGAAACTACTAAAAAAAAAGACATTCAAGAGCCTTTTCATCGACCCATGCATGACGCGAAATGATGTCCGTGTTTTTATCAATAGGCTCCCAAGAACTTTGTAAGGTCTTTTAATATAAAAAGAAGCAGATGCCTGATCAATTTTAGATCTTGATTGGTATCTGGATATCTCCTATTGAATATTTCAACTTGTAAGAGTTTTGTCGATCAACTTTAAAGTTTAAGATTATTATAACAACACGGATCTCCTGTTACTGTTAGACCACATTTCTTAAAACTTAAACGAAGCAGCAAAATGTCCACCGAGGAGCAGCCATTAGTCCTGGAGATCAATAGCCTGGAACAATTCCATGATGCTTTAGAAAGCAACAAGATCGTTGTCATAGATTTTTACTCAACCCAATGTCCCCCATGCACTGTCGTTGCCCCACTATACGAGGCCCTAGCTAAGAAGTATCCAAATGCCAAATTCTTCAAGATCAATGGGTTGGACCCAGAAGGCTACAAAGTGCAACTATCAGTTAATGTTGTATGGTGGCCTACTTTTTTGATTTACGTTGATGGTGTTGAGAAGTGGAGAGTCAAGATCCCAAACCCACCTCAGGCATTCCCAACTAAGGAGCTAGAAGAAGAAATTATCAAAGTTTACAGCATATAACCTGACCAAATTTCCAAACAGACTCAATACCAAAGCTTTTAGTCACACTTGAGTCATTACTCGGATCGCAACAGCTCCGTAAATGCATACTTTGGTCTTTTTTTACTGGGATTGAGTCTCTGGATTTTGAACTTTAGAGTTTAGGACGGAATAAAATTGCATCAAAGCAGCCAAAAGAATGCGTAACTTCGGGAGTAATTCGCTGCTTGCCGTCCTTTCACTAAGGTGATCATTAGAGAAAAACACTGGTCAGATCCTCAATCAGTGTCTAATGACGAGTACTTTGAACATGCTTTCTAGAGTAGAGATAACTATAGTGGTCTGGTGTTTTTAGTTTGTTTAATTTTATGGAGTTCACTTTGATTAGGAATCAATTTTTTTGACAGTTGTAGTGGTCCGAAAGTCGTCCTAAAGAGGCAATTTTCCTCGTAAAAAGAAAGAAGACAATTGTAAAGTTGAAAATTTGTACGTGGAATAGTGTGAAATTTGGTGGTTCGTGTCATTGAGTATAAACAAAGGCAAGTGTGCTTCTTCATTGATCTTTTATTCGTTATTTCTGTGTTTGGTTTGTGAATTTGTTTTCTAGTACTTTAGCCAATTTTAATTCAGGGTCCGAATCTTTGCAAAGCCTTTGTTTTGTTTCTCTTTATAACTTCAGCTGCGATAAAAGAAAACACAGACAGACACACAGAGCTACTTGAGTTAGGAGCAGTTGAATTAACTCTTTACTAAAATGGATCAGGAGAACGTACAAACAGCGTCGAAATCACCTGTACGTCGTTCGTCAGGGAAAAGACCACATGCATGTGGACCATGTCGTCGGTTGAAGAGAAAATGTGACTTAAAAATTCCATGTGGAACTTGTCAAAGAGGTCGTAACACTAGGATTTATGAATGTTTAGCCCATCCTGCTGAGCCTTTATCCAATAGTCAGGAGCTCATTGCTCCTAATTCAAAATTTGGAAGGGTTTCCAAGAAGTCATCAAATTCAGATTCCCCAAGATCCAACGATTCTATAGCCAATGGCAATAGTCAGAAGAAACGGAAACCAAATAATAGCCCACTCGATAGTATCAATGGTAGCGCTGCTGATTCCGATGCCAACGATGGTAATACCTTCCCTAGTTCGGCAGACTCTCCTTCGAGTACTCAATATCCAGCACAAACTCATAGAAATTCGATGCCGATTCATCAACAATTACCACATCAACTATTACATCAACAGCAACAACCGCAGTTCCGGCTCCAGCAGCAACAAGTTGGCCCATATAATCATCAAACACCTTCCACCCAGCTGTTTCAACAAATTAAACCCGGATTACCACTACCTCTCAATCAGCAGTTCTCCTACAAACCAGCCTTGTTCGATAATACTCAATCTTCTGATTTCCCACCAACACTACCACCATCATCATCATCTAATACACAGCAGCAATCATTACCGCCCCCACCACAGATATACTTTGATCCAAATGAGAATAGCGTACTGAAATCCAAACTGGAAGAGTCATATCGAAGAATACAGGCATTAGAGCGAGAAAAGGCACCACAGCAACAACGAGCCGCCTCATCAGAGTCCCAGGTACACAATAAAAGACATTCCAAATCAAGTTCGACAATTACAGCTGCATCCAATCATAAGAATGAATATAAGACTAAATATATCAAATTATTGCCATCCAAGACCCAGACAAAAGTTTTGACTGAGTTTTATTTGCAAAACATTGATTATATCTACCATCCATTACATCATCCGTCATTCAGACGTGAATTGGATGAACTTTGGGATAATCCTGAAGAGGCGGACATCGGCTGGTTAGCTGTGTTGTTCACTGTGTTATGCCTTGCTACTATCCATTTACCTAAAGGGTTGATCAACATTGAAAGTAGTGAAATTGAAAGATCTCATAAGACATGGTTTAGTGCTGCGAGAGAATGTGTTAGTATTGCTGATTCATTAAGAAAAGACCCTTCTGAGTTTAATCTTTATTCATTGCAGTTCTTTTCTCTGTGTCAACTATATGCTTATGCTACAAAACGTCCTGATTATATGAATGAAATTTTACAAAAGGCAGTCAAGGAGGCATTTGCAATGGGGTTGGACAAGGATGATTCAGAAAATCCAAATCTGTTAGAATTAGAAATGAAAAGAAGATTATGGTGGGATATTTGCGGATGTGACACATTCAGAGCTTTACTTTTGGGTACTAAGCCGGCGCTTAAGTCATACCATTCCATAGTTCCTTATCCATCGAATTGTAACGACGAAGATATAACGCCAGACTCTATCAAGGTACGTTCCAAGAATACTCCAACTGATAATTCATTCAACATTTATAGGGCACATATGATGAAGGTGTTGAATGGCGTATTTGAAAAAGAACATCACAAGTTGAAAAAACCATATCCAAAATTAGATCTTATTTCGAATCAGGTATTCAGGGGTCTTGTGGAAATTGACATTGAACTATGTGAAGCTTCAAAAGGTTGGTTCTTTGAATTGGATAAAGAAGGTGATGTTCCGTATGTGAATGATGTCAGAATTCATTTTCAGCACCATATGCTGCATACATGTATCTGTATCCACAGATTCAGAATCTATCAGAATTACCTAAGTGAAGATATTCCTGTTGCCTGGGAAATTGGAAGAACTGTAGCCAAATCATTGTTCACTGTTTATAAAAGGTTGAGGACCATCTTTGATTTGAGGAATCCGCTGTTTCTCCCACAGATCCATCAAGCATTCACTGGGTCTGTCATCCAGTCTATGCTATTATTGGTGAATAGAAATGTACCCTTAGCAGACCAGGCTGCGTTATATGAAGATATTGAGTTACTGTTGAGTGATTTCGATGCTTTAGGGAAGGATGTCTTAATCTTGAAACCTGAGGTGTTGAAGGAAAGTTTCAATTTGTTAAGTGTGATGAAGAAGAATTTCAATAAAAGGCTCGTTGAGCTTGAAAAAGATCAGAAGGATATAGTATCAAACGTCTTTGGCGGTAAAGATATGACTGAGAGTTATCTGAAAAAATGCACAGTGAGTTTCATTATTGATTCTGATGCAATAAGTGAAAGCCCTGAAGATCAACGGATGGAACAAGATACGGATTCTGTCGCTGAAAACCAAATTGGTACGCTAGTGAGTGACGATTTGTTAGAGAGATCAGCACGTCGTATCATTGAGAATCAGAGGTTGAGGAAACAACAAGAACAACAACCGCAAACGGAATCAAGGGGTCAATCACAGCATGGAGAAGATAGCAATATTCCTTCACCAAATGAGGACCAGAACAATGTTCATTACGAAGATACAAATGAACAGTATAGGAACATCCCATTACCTCCACGAGCTGCTAATCCACCAACTGATTCCGATCAGTACCGAAAATCTGATTTACAAACGGTTCGAAATACTCACTTGCAGGGACAAGGGATCGAAAATCAACAGCAACAGCAACAGCAACAGCAACAGCAACAGCAACAGCAACAGCAACAGCAACAGCAACAGCAACAGCAACAGCAACAGCAACAGCAACAGCAACAGCAACATCAACAGCAACAGCAACAGAAGCAGCATGAACAGCAACAGCAACAGAAGCAGCATGAACAGCCCCCAGCGCACCATGCTAACTCAGAAAGAGCTGGCCAACTCAACTATTATTCCACGGATGGACAAGGCCAAGGATCACATGATGCACAGAGGCCATTCGAGCTGACATTCAATGATGTGGATGCATTCTGGAACGATATTGGCCAACAAGGTCTTGATGAGTTGAATAACATGTATTACTCTGAATTCTCTGGTTATAAGGTTATGTGATTCTTCAGCAGTTACATGTCAAGCAAACAAATTTCAGGTCATTTATAGGCAACAAATACTAGAAGTTGTCTAATCCTGATAATATACCTTTAATTATTTCATTTTTTTGGCGCTAGGAAATTCTTTATCAACAAGAATGTAGGTTATGTGAACCATAACTAGAACTTCGAAAATAACTTGAATGTTCGAAGTCGCGTCAATCGCGGGGAGCTCATGGGTATTTATAGTAGGACGATGGATCCAGATCCTGTGCTCTCTCTGGTCCAACTAAGCCCACCGCGAGAAATTTGTGTCTCCGTACACGGGAGTAACTTATAAGTTGTAAACCCGTGCACAATCTGTATGGACCTCAGTATCCGCACATCGCACTCACACGAATAAAGGATTTTCGTTATCTGCTATTCATGATATAACAAAGTATCACTATTATTAGTTAGGCCAACTATAGAGGGAGAAAAGGCAACGCTCAGGGTCTGAGATAGATATCAATTCTGCAGAAAGGCTCCACATTACTGAGTTGAAAGTTGGAGCAACTGATCATACGTATTTTCACGTATAGTTCTCCGTTATCTAATCATCGGATCACCAACGCTTCTGTCTTGAGAACCGAAATTAGTTAGAACAGATAGGGGAGCATATTACAGTTATATAGGATTGCCATATAATTGAAGTAGAATTTTATGAGAAAATTGGTTGTGGCATATTTTCATAAGCACACTGATTAGTTGTAATTCGAGGCATACACAAAAAGTAAAATTGAACTATGACTTCAAATAGAACATGCCAATTTATTATTCATATTTCAATCTGATACACCTTCAAAGATCTCTTACGTGCTTATTAATATCCATCTGCGCATTCTCTTTGTCTTTCATCTTCTTCCAAGTTTTTCAGGTCCCTTGATGCATTTGGCGGGCTTCTCTCTGAGCGGAGGTGAACAATAACGGAACTGCGGACTGACGACTTCATAGGGAAACGTCCGCCAAATGCGGAGTTCGCCATAATTATCACTCTGGAATACAATATAAGGCTATACAATTCAGGTGCATCAGATACCGAATAATCTTAGATTGATAGGATAGCGTTAAGAAGGACACAACCTGTGCTATCAATAATGACAAAATACCTTATAGGGATCGATGTCGGTGGTACAAATACCGATTCTGTGCTCCTGGATCCCTCAAGATCAATCAATGACCATGTTGTTGTTTCTTGGAATAAACAATTAACGACACATAACGTTTCATTAGGGATAGAAACCTCCCTAGAACAACTTCTAGTTAGCCAACCTAATGTTTCCAAGGACGATGTATTGTCTGTCACAATCGGTACTACACACTTTATCAATGCCATTGTCGAAAGAGATCAGGCAAGATTAGATAAAGTCGCAGTCTTGAGATTATGTGGTCCATACTCATCAAATGCCTTACCATTCAGTGACTTTCCTAAAGACTTAGCTAAGTTGTTACATGGGTATTCTGCTTTATTGAAAGGTGGCCGTCATGTTGACGGTGAAATCATCGCTGAAATTGATGAAGGTGAAGTGTTGAAACACGCTTCGAGGATCAAAGAATTAGGAATCAAAGCCGTTGCAATTACTGGTATTTTCTCTCCTATCTTCAATGATCAAGAAATGAAAGTAGCAGAGATCCTTGCAAAAGAATTGCCAGATGCTGCAATTGTAACATCTAATGAACTAAGTGGGATAGGACTACTAGAACGTGAGAACCTAACTATTTTGAATGCATCCGTGAAGAGATTTGCCAATAAGATTATCAAACTGTTTGCAAAAGCCATCAAGTCTAGCGGAATCAATGCTCCAATATTACTAACACAAAATGATGGTACTGTTCTGACGATAAACGAAGCACTAAAGATTCCAATTAAAACATTTTCATCAGGTACCACAAATTCCATGAGAGGTGCATCATTCCTGTTGAATAAATTCGAAGGTAGAAGTGTTATTGTTGTTGATGTTGGTGGAACTACCACTGACGTTGGTTTACTGTTACCGAATGGTTACCCAAGAAAAACTTCTTCGTATTCATACATCGGCGGTGTCAAGACTAGATTATCCATGCCTCAGGTTGAGAGTATAGGTCTAGGTGGTGGCTCCATTGTTAGAGATCATGGTGATCGTGTTGATATCGGTCCAGACTCTATTGGAAATGACTTCACCAGGTCATTGGTTGGTGGAGGTGATCAAGTTACAACATCTGATATTGCAGTAGCTAAAGAATTGGATAACCCTGAAGCTGACAACCCAATTTATGCCGTGGGAGATAAAGAGAAAGTGAGAGGAAAATTCAATGATGGCTTTAAAACAAAGTATGACAAGAAGTTGGATATCATTATTGAGAATGTGATTGAAAAGATGAAGACTTCACCTGAAGATATCCCAGTCTTGATTGTCGGCGGTGGTTCTTTCATTCTGCCTAACAAGATCAAAGGTGCTTCTGAAGTCTGGAGACCTAAATTTTTCCAAGTGGCGAATGCCATTGGTGCTGCTATTGGTAAGATTAGTGCGGCAGCTCAGATATTTGGTAAGATTGAAGAGAAAGATACAATTATCGAAAGACTAAGGAAAGAAGCTTCTGATAAAGCTATTGCAAACGGGGCTTTAGAATCATCAATCACTGTCGTGGACATCACTGCTGACGAAGTTCCTTATGCCAATATCAACAAATTTGAAGTTAAAGTCATTGCTGATGTCGATTATGCTAAACTGAAGAAAGTTTCTGTTGTTAGCGGTGATGATGAAGCCGAAGAGATTATTGTTGGGGAAGAGATTCATAAAGACGCCCTAGGTCAGATCAGTGATGACGATAAAATTAACTACGAATCTTACAAACCGATAGTCAACGAAAAAGACGAATGGGTGATCAGTAAGACTGATTTAGAGTTTATAAGAATTGGGAATTATATCCTTGGCTGCGGTGGTGGAGGTGATCCATATCCTCAATATTTAATTGCGAAGACACTATTGGAGAAAGGTCATGCTATGAGAGTTGTTGACACTGATTCTCGAAAAAATTACTCAACTTTGTCAGTAGGGTTTGTAGGCTCTCCTACTGTTGCAAATGAGAGGTTGGAAGGCCCTGAATTAGCAGAAGCTTACAACTTATTAAATGAAGAATTCAAAGATATTGAAACTGTTTTGTCACTGGAGATTGGTGGTGGTAACGGGTTCCAGGGATTGCTAGTTGGTGCTCAACTAGGTAGATTGACACTAGATGCCGATTTGATGGGTAGAGCCTATCCATTTATTTGGCAAATTACACCAGTTGTTCTTTCTGAAGAGATCTTTTATTCTCCATTCTCATTTAGTGATGGTAATGGAAATGATGTCCTTGTTAAGAAGACAAAGTCCAACGAATACGCGGAGAAGATCATCAGAGCTGCATTAAGTGAATTGGGATCACTGGTCGGTATGGTTTCACTGATTAAAGATGCTAATTCATTACTCATTAAGAATAGTATTTCTCTTTCATGGAGAATAGGGAGAGCTGTCTCCATTGCTAGACAAAGATCCGATATTGTGAACTTACCGAATTATATTACTGATTCTGTCAAACCCACTTCAGCAAAGAAGCTATTCGAAGGCAAGATCATCGGAGTGGAAAGAAAATTATACAAAGGTTACAATTTTGGTGAAGTTATCATTGAGAATGATAAAGATACATTACGTATTCCATTCCAAAACGAGAATTTGGTTGCTAGAATCAATGACCAAGTCGTTTCCTCTGTTCCTGACTTGATTACTGTTATTGATGCTGATTCAGGTGAAGCTGTTGGTACCCCTGATTACAGATATGGGTTAGTTGTATTTGTTCTTGTTATTTCCCCATGTAATCACTGGACTGATACGAAGAGAGGTATGCAAGTTGGTGGTCCTGAAGCGTTTGGACTTGATGATGTTGATTACAAACCAGTCGGGAAGTACGCGAAGCCAATCTCGGTCATTGAAGAGTTCAGATGATGGTTCCAATATATTATAGAGCATAACGTATAGACAAGAAAGAGTATAAAGTGCTTTGCAATTTGTAGCCAATGATACCTGCCAATTGGACACGGTCAAATATATGAAACACCCTAACACCACAATTTTTCTCAGTCAGAATTTCAACAAATGGTAATAGAAAGGATTTCAAGGGAGTCTAGAGCACAACAAGAGCTCTGGAGGCCAGTTTTTGTTGAATTTTAGGCGTCTAAAACGGATTTTCTTCTTATTTGAATCAAAATCTGATATCAAGTGATTTTTGAGCTACGAGAAGCGGTGAATTGAAGCACTTTCTATTCAACAAATATCTAACCCCATACTTTATCCCCTGATATTCCAAACATCAAACTTCAAGTTTCCGCATTGAATTCTAAGATCTCTTGACCAATGCTCAGATCTCATATTATAAGGGCCTCATTTAGAGCCTCTACACTTGCTAAATCTATTGCCCCCCTTGCATCGAGATGTTTAAGTACCACCAAGTACTTGAAAATCGATGAACTGAAAGCCTTTGAACCTGAAAAACCCGAGTCAAGGGAGTATTACTTCGATCCAAAGAACATCAACAATCCTTTGGAAACTTACAAGCCAACCATTTTGGTCGAGGACTTTGAGTTATATGATGAAGATATGAAAGCTGCAAACGAAAATGCTAGGGTCGTGGAGGAAGACGAATCCAAAATTAGACATTTCACCGTGAACTTTGGTCCACAACATCCAGCTGCTCACGGTGTGCTTAGATTGATCTTAGAGTTGAAAGGTGAAGAAATCGTGAGATCAGACCCTCATATTGGGTTGCTTCATAGAGGTACTGAGAAATTGATCGAATCTAAGACTTATCTACAAGCTCTCCCATACTTTGATCGTTTGGACTATGTCTCTATGATGACCAATGAATTGTCATTTTCATTAGCTACGGAAAAGTTATTAAACGTTGAAGTTCCAATTAGAGCGAAGTACATCAGAACTTTATTTGGTGAAATTACTCGAGTGTTGAACCATTTAATGTCAGTCTTATCACACGCTATGGATGTTGGTGCCTTGACTCCATTCTTATGGGGATTTGAGGAGCGTGAGAAATTGATGGAATTTTATGAACGTGTCTCGGGTGCTCGTCTACATGCTGCTTACTTTAGACCAGGTGGTGTCTCACAAGATTTACCAGAAGGTTTACTAGATGATATCTACATGTGGGCTACTCAATTTGGTGATAGAATCGATGAAACCGAAGAACTATTGACGGACAACAGAATCTGGAAACAACGTACTGTCGATGTTGGTATCCTTACAGCAGAAGAAGCCGAAAATTACGGTTGCACTGGTGTTATGTTAAGAGGTTCTGGTATCCCTTATGATATTCGTAAAGCACAACCTTACGATGCTTATGAATTCATGGACTTTGATATTCCAGTCGGGACCAACGGTGATTCTTATGATCGTTACTTGGTCCGTATGGCTGAGTTCAGGCAGTCATTGAGGATCATTGAGCAATGTTGTAACAATATGCCTCCTGGTCCAGTGAAGGTTGAGGATTACAAGATTTCGCCGCCACCAAGAGCACTCATGAAGGAGGATATGGAGGCTTTAATCCATCATTTCTTGTTGTTCACTAAAGGTTATGCTGTGCCACAAGGTGAAACCTATGTTCCTATTGAGGCTCCAAAGGGTGAAATGGGTGTTTACTTGGTCAGTGATGGTTCAGAAAGACCGTACAAATGTAAAATAAGAGCCCCAGGTTTCGCTCACTTAGGCGCCTTTGATCATATCGCTAGAGGCCATTTCCTACCTGATGCAGTGGCAATCATTGGTACTATGGATTTAGTCTTTGGTGAAGTTGATCGTTAAACCATCAAATTCATTTATTCTCTATTTATTCTATTTATTACCTTTATTTATTGAAAACTTATTTATTTGAGATAGCTACATTCAATTGTCATTGTCTTTATATTTATTGAATCCACATAATACATGCTTTATAATACACTAAGAAACAAACAACTAACGCCGGTGAAACCCAATAAACACAATCATTTTCAGACTTTCTCATGTGCAGGAGAGTCAAAAGCTGATGAACTGCTCGAGTTGAGTGAGTCGCTGTCTTGGAATAATTTATCCATCAGGACAGACGGTGGTCTTGACTGTTTTCGACTTTGAGAACATTTGAAATCAGTAACGCTACCATCATATGAAGTCTCTGGTGACTCAATTGGTGAGTTTGCCCAGTCCATGCCATTTTGATTCCCAAGTTGCTGCATGGAGAGCATTGCAGTTGGAGAAATGAACATCGATGCTCTTGAGGCTCTATTAACAGCATTTCTGTATGATCTTCCACCTTGATTACCACCTGCAATTTGATCAATGGAGTAAATTGATGTATTCCCATGTAAATAATCCAAACTTGTGTTATTTGACCCCTTAGAATACACAGAAACAGCTGAGTTACTTTTCAAGTCACGAAAGATGTCAGATTCATAATCAAATGTATCAGGATCTTGATTCAGACTTGTGTACTTGGCATTCTTTCTTGATAAAACTGATTTGATGCACAGCATTAGTAAAAAGACCGTAAGAAGGAGACCAATGGCGCTGCCAACAGCGATGAAGGCCAAACCTGGCGGCAAGTTGGTTGAGTAAACGTGGGGGTTGTGTAGTGATGTGTTAGGGATACCGGGCGTAAATGTAGCACTGAAGGAGCTAGTTGAGCCGCTGGTACTGATCTTTGGCATACTTAAAGTTGGTAGATCATTTGAACTGGTTGAGGAATATGTACTACTTGTGGTGGCAGTGGACCCTGTTGATGGCGATCCAGTGGTTGACGAAGTTGTGGAGGAGGCACCTGAAGAGGCATTGGAATTAGTAGAGGAGGATGCGAGTGACGTTGAGATAGTGGCAGTTATAGAAGTCGAACCATTAGCTGTTGTTGATGACGCGGAATTCGTGGAGGAAGAAGTAGATGATGTAGAAGTAGTAGGGGATGTAGAAGTAGTAGTGGATGAGGAGCTATCATCTGCCAACACTATTATGGGTAGAAGAGCTAACAGTGCACACTTTAAGAATCTCATCTTTTGATCAATGTCTTAGCCCTTAAAGTTAATCAGTCTAAAAGAAGTGAGATACCTTTTTTCAGAAAGAAGAGAGGAAAAAGAACGTTATATAAACAAACAATTTGTCGTTATTAACTGCAGAAAATTAGCTTCTATATCTTTGTTTGGCTTTCTAAAGGATTGTGTTTGTTCAATTCTCCTGCACAATGCACAGTTACGCACGTCGACACGAAAACGCGTCCCTGAAAAATGTAAAAACATAAATAAACGCGTTGAATTCCTTCATCAGATTGGGTTTTCTAGCTGGAATAGGAGCGAAGGGGTCCTTATGGAACTTGGTTCTTGAAGAGACCAATTCCTAAATAGGGAAACATTAAAATACGCACTGGGAAGCGATTGAGTGGTGGTCAGAAAAGAAGGCAAGAGCTGAGATACGAAAATTTAGGGCTTTCGAGAGCAAACGAGACAGAGATTCAGGAGCGGTAAAGTAAAAGTATTCCCTTACTTTATATCCATTGTCTCTCATTAGAAACCGTGGCAGTGTTTGGAGTAATTATCAGATTCTACCATGTGATTCGTGGGCAAAGCTATCTCATCTATGTCGAAGATTAGAAAGCAAATGTCAGAGCTACATGACCAGTACTACAACTGATCAACTTCTAGGCAAGTTTTTTAATTCTTTTATTAGTAGGAGTACATAGTTAACACTTCAGAATCTCCAATCGGCATCGGCAGATTCAATAGCCCATTTGAATTTCTCTCTCAAGGTCTTGGTGAATACCTTTTCGATAGGAACATTAAATTTCTTGCAGAACATCACTGATAATCTTGGATCGATATAATTGATCTTGGATGTACTTAGGGCGACTTGTGAGTTATCTTCTTTATCTTTCATCTGTAAAACTGTATTTTCAATTCTAGCTTCCAATTTTTCAATTAGTGTCTCTAGTTTTTCAACAGTGGCATTTTCTGGGATCACAGGTTTACCTGTCTTCAACTCCTGTGCATATTGTTTCCGCAATTCGTCAACTTTCTTTAAGTTATCCTTCAATTCAGACTCAGGTAGTGGCTCTTCATTGTTTTCTTTTCTTTTATCATTATCCCTCTTATATTTTTTCTCCCATTTTTCACGTTCTTTCTCTATAACCTTTTCGTGGATCAAAGCTTCATCCTCTTTGGTCAAATCATCAATTTCGTTAAACCATTCAGGCTTCTTTTTCGCATAACCTGGATCAAGTTTTTTGATAATCCTCTTGTATCTAATCTTTTGCCATTCCATTTCTTTGATCTTATCAGCAATCTTCTGCATTGATGTTTCATGACCTTTGGTCACGGTCCTTTGATGGTTACATAAGATAGCAACAGTTCTATTGGCGGCATTGAATTTCATGACTTTTTCAGCAACTGTACCTTCATTTGGGATCAAGTCTAATTGATCTTGCATTGTCTTTGAAGCATTGTAAGTACGGAAGACTTTAGCAGTCAACCCTGGCATATATTTTTGGAAGTGTTTGTTCAATATGGATGGATCCAATCTATCGAATAAATCATCACCTGGTTTCTTTGGAGCTTTCTTGAAGATCTTTAGATTTTTGAACACTTGTTGCTGTACTTCAACTTCTTGATAAAATCTGATGGAATCTTTCCCTAAGAAATCAAAGATAACTTTGTTTGGAGGAGCCAATGTAACGTGCTCATATCTCAAAGAACAGCAACCAACAGTATCAGCTTCATCATCAGATTTTTCACCACCAGCTCTAAGAGCAAAAACATCAATCAAATAAGTGGCCGTTGCAATTTGTCTATTGAGCATCAGATTATCCTTCAGTAATTTTTGATAATCTTTTCTAATATCAGTGATATAATCTTTCAATTCTCTGGCCTTTTCAAATTTTTTGAAATCTGACATACCTTTCAATGAGGAGTTAGCTGCGAATCTGACATATTTCACAGAATTTGCAATGTTTTCCCTCCACATTGCTAACCAAGTGACTTGATTATCATGTCGAATTTCACCCCATTCGTGACCTTGTGGAGGGGGAGGAATTTTGGCTTCTTTACCTAAATTTAACACAATATCTTCAGGCTTTACACGTCTTTTCAACTTACCAGTTTTTGGATGGGCACCACGACCTCTGAACAAACCTGGTGGTTCGATTCTAAAATTACCAACTTGTTCCTTTCTACCATTTAATAAACAAGTCTTGTATGGTTCTTCGAAAGCTTCTTTCTCAGCTTTGATTTTCTTCTTCTCGGCACTTGTCAAGTTTTTCTTCTCCTCCTTTTTGATTTCAAAATAGTTGAACATCTTACTGAAATCACACTTTTCAAAATCTGTGATTTTGCAACTGGCACCACCATTCTCTTCAAGAACTTTCAAGAAATCATTAAAGAAATTCTTTTGGAAAACAGGGTTCTTTGCATGATCAGTCTCCAGCATTGCGCCGTAGAAGCCTGCAACTTCTTCAGCTTCAGGAGGCAGGTCAACAGGTTTACCATCATAATAGAGTTTAACATGAGAAGGTAGTGGCTCATATTCAGGTGGGAAGACAACACCGTTATGTTCCAGAGTTTCCCATTTGATTGAATCATCATCATCCATATTTTCCCACCACTTGTAGGTTCCATCATCTTCATCACCATTGGCGTCAACACTGCCACTACCACCACCATCATCATCCCCACCGTTACCATTCTCTTTCTTTACCTTATTAGCCTTTTTGCTTTCTTTCTTAGCTTTACCAGTCGTTGAGGTTTTAGCCTTCTTAGAAGGCTGAGAAGGCGGACTCTGAGAGGCCTTTCTCTTGGTGGCTGGAGCCTTCTTCTTTACTTTACTCAAGGCAGCATCAGAATCGTACTCAGAGGTGTCACTAGTGTTTCTCGAATTCTGCGAACGCTTTGCGAGGGGTACATCCTCATCACTATCTTCAGGCTTGAAAATATCTTTGCTCTCTAGAAACTCAGTTAGTAACTGCAACCTGCCGTCAGGAAAAGTGAACTGATTACAGCTGAAGCAATGTGTTACGTTCTACAAGACACAAAACATCCCAGTAAATCAGTAGCCGAAGAGTCCCAAAGATCTTCAAATTCCTAAAAAAACATACTTTTTGTTCTCTTAGAAAGTACAATATCGTCCTCAGAATCACTCATCTTAGAGATTGGAGTTTGCAATGTCAATGAGCCGGTTGAAGCTTTGATGGATTTTATGCTTTTTTTTTTTTGACACCAAAACCGAAAAAAAAAAAGAAAAAAATCTGGAATCGAACCGCCAATTTTTAGGTGGGAAGAACATAGAACAAGAAGAATATAGAACAAGTTCGCGATCTGAAAAGTCACATGATAAGATAATGACACGTAAATAATTGGCATATTGTTGAGTTGACATGAAAATTGTCACCGTTTCCTCATTATGACGGCTATACGACCATAGCAGGAACTCGCTCCAAAATGCTTGGATGCGACAATCAGTAAAAGAAAGAAAAGAGATCTCTGTGTGTATATGATAAAACTTCCTAGCGGTTCCAACTTTGCAAGCACCGCATTCTGCTGCTAAATAGCATAGTTTTGTGTTTGATGAGCTCATGTAGATTACAAGACGATCTATAAAACTCGCTCAAATCACGCTAAATACACCAAATATTTATCAGATCACACAGCAACAAATGAGAAGCTCTGAGGACCAGTTGCCATGACAATTTTCAAATCCTCTTCTAAAAACTTGTTTGTTTTCCCATTACGAGATCTGGAAATGGAACTCCCAGTGCATCTAACCAGTGCGTTGATTGTTTGGTGTTTTCTGTTTACAAATTTCCGAAAACAGATAAGAGATCGAAACAAACGAAAACAAAAGAGATCCAAAAGAAGACTTGAAACTGAGAGTTAGACTCTCAGTATCTGCGGTGAAAATTCAATTTAACTGAACTGTTTCTTGATTTTACTCTTCCATCAAGAAATAGAACTTGAGTTGAACTGTTTTAGTTTCTTTGTTTGTGTTATTAACCTCATCAAAAGTCAGGAAGAAGCCCTTTTTGTGTTTGTGGTTACAGTCAAAAAAAAGTTTTTGGCCAAATTCTTTACAATTGCATTGAATATAATTCCAGGAAGAACTTCTGAGCCTGAGAATCTTATTAAGTGAATCCCTACAAATCATACACACAGAATTATTTTTTCATTCCCATTATTATGGCTGCTGTCAGAGGTCAGCCATTGCAGGCGTTAGGTGCTAGAGAGTTAAATGCCAGAACTGCTATCACTCCTCTCAAGTCAACAAGAAAGGCTGAGACTGATGTCAACCAGAAGGAAACCCACCAACCAAAGGAAAAACCAAAGAAGAAGAAAGAGAAGCTGTCTGCCCTATGTAAAACACCTCCGTCATTGATCCGTACAAGGGCCGGAAAAGATTATAAAAGAGGTGACTTCTTAGGTGAAGGTGGCTTTGCTAGATGTTTTCGAATCAAAGATGATTCTGGTAGAATTTTTGCTGCTAAGACTGTTGCTAAGGCTTCCATTAAAAGTGATAAGACTAAGACTAAGTTGTTATCGGAAATCAAAATCCATAAGTCTATGGCTCATCCAAACATTGTTCAATTTGTTGACTGTTTTGAAGATGATATAAACGTTTATATTCTTTTGGAAATCTGCCCTAATCAGTCGTTAATGGATCTCCTTAAGAAAAGAAAAGTACTTACAGAACCAGAAGTTAGATTTTTCATGACGCAGATCATTGCTGGTATCAGATACATGCATACAAGAAGAGTTATCCATAGAGATTTGAAGTTAGGTAATATCTTCTTCGACCCAGAAATGAACTTGAAGATTGGTGATTTTGGTTTAGCTGCTGTCTTACAAGCTGATGATGATCGTAAGTATACTATTTGCGGTACTCCAAACTACATTGCTCCAGAAGTTTTGACAGGTAAAACTGTAGGTCATAGTTACGAGGTTGATATCTGGTCAATTGGTGTTATGATCTACGCTCTTTTGGTTGGTAAACCACCATTCCAATCCAAGGACGTATCTTTGATATATGAAAGAATTAAAGCCAATGAATATGGATTTCCAGAAGATAAGCCAATATCAGAAGCTGCAAAGACTTTAATCCAAGATATTTTAACCACTAACCCACTTAAGAGACCAACTTTAGATGAAATATTAGAATATGACTTCTTCAAAGGAACTTTCCCTGAAAGAATCACTGTTGAAACTTTAGTCTCAACACCTGATTACAGTGATATCGATAAAGCCCAATCACACTACAATTTCTTGAACTTGAAGAGACAGTCAGGTTTGATCCAGTCATCAAGTAAAAATCCTGTCGAGATCTTGAAAACTGATCTTGAATCTGAGAAGCCAAAGACAATTCTACCTCAATCACTATCACCTGGTAATACTAAGAGTAAATATAAGGAAGTTACTGATCCAACGGTTAGACCAAGAAAGTATGACGAGAACTCACATATCAGCAAACTCGGAAAGGCGAGAAGATTAGACGATGACAGACTTTTGAACAGAGAATCTCACATGAAGGAACAACAATACTATGAACAACAAGCAATAAAATTATCAGATGCCATCTTGAAGCAGGAATGTACAAACACGTTGAATGGTATGTCCATTGCTGAACGTCAATCTAGGATGAGAGGTTCAGTTAAAGCTTTAGATGTCGAGTTGCGAAGCCCGATTTTGATCAGCAAATGGGTTGATTACTCAAACAAACATGGTTTTAGCTATCAGTTATCCACTGATGACATTGGTGTTTTGTTTAACGATGGTAACACACTGTTGAGAGTTGCCCACAATAACAGTTTCTGGTATATTACAAATGATATTTCTGAGGGCTGGTTAGCCTCTGAGTACGCTGTAAATCAAATTCCTTCCAGTTTATCAAGACAGGTAGAGATTGCTGACTTCTTTGCCAGATATATGAAGACAAATTTGTGCAGAGTTTCGAATGATGGCGATTCTTTGATCGAGCATGAAGAAGTTTTCTTAAGAAGATACACCAGATATGAATTGTACGTAATGTTTGAACTAAGTAATGGTTCAATTCAATTCAACTTCAGGGATCACCACAAAATTTGCATTTCACAGACTGGTTCTGTTATCACATACATTTCACCAGAAAGAATCTCTGAAACCGCCCTATTATCCACAGTTATGAGAAACGGCCAATTCCCAAACATTTTACATGACATCGGTTTACAAGCTAAGCTTGAGCTAATCAAAGAAGCATTAAGAGATAAAATTAATCAATAGAACATTCCATTCCATTATCTACTATCCCACAATGACTAATGATCAACCAATTATCGTTTAATGATAATCTGCCCAGAGTTCGTCTACTTGAGAGCATTAAGAACTAAATCAACAATACCAATGATACCCAGCTGCTTTGCTTTCTTGTCTCAAGAATCAAATCCAACAATCTAGAATTTCAATAGGCAGATGTGACATTGACATTTTTTTTTTATAAGTGTACAATTATTCATACTTCATTCTGATTAAATCGATAAAAAGTAGTGCGAAATACAATGCAGTTTTCTTCCATTATTCGTTTCCCTCTTATTATTATACAATTTATGCATCTAGAATATTAGGATTCAAAGTTCCACTTCTTTTATCCCAATACTTTTGATATTCTTCAAGCAAAACATCATCAAAAAAATAGTACATTAACAACGTTCATCTCAAAAATCATTAACACCTTGAGCCAAGCTCTTTAGACTCCACTCAGCTCTAAATCTTGCCTTTAGGGTTTCTAGTTGAGTAATGATTGAATTACAGGCATTTTTCAAGGCTTCTCTTGGGGTATAACCTTCTTCAGTTTGGATCCTCATTACAAATCTTGCAAATAAAGGATGTTCAACTTTATAAGCGGCGAATAGCACTCTCTCATCATTGAGTAATTGAGCCCTGAGTAGGTTACCTAATGTATGATCTTCTTTTTCAAACGTTAAGATGGCAGCATTGGCAACTTTTGGATCTGATTCAATTTTCAATCTTTTAAAGCGTTAGTAAGGTTTTGATATTGACCATAAAAATGACAGGTAGAGACGTACTTGGATAGACCATCCGGTAGAATGAATAGTTCGAAACGATCTGGAGCATTCATTGTTTGGTTGTGATTGGTTCAATGATGTATTGTGTGTGTCAAAGCGATATCAGGCTTGTTTAGTACAGGTTTTTTTCTTCATTTAACAACGGTAAAAAGGTAGGAACACCTGCTTATATATTTATTACGTAATATCTGAGTAGGGTGTTACCCGGATAATGAAACTCACATACATATCCATCATCATAGTAATGCAAAGATTCTGTCAGTCAGCAAAACCATTCTTTACTACATATTTATATGAGTTTTAAGCTCCTATAAAGAGTTGAATCAATCATAGTGGAACAAATCAGGTGATAAAATCAAGAGGAGGAAAATCATATAAATCCGTTATTCGTGTGCTTCTCAAAAGTAACGAAATTTTATTCAAGTGCTGTCAAAAGGTTGATTTACGATTTACATATTGTGATTGTATTAGTTAAAATATTTTGTTGACTAATATAAGATCCAGGCAACACTTCTAAAATAGCTGAAAAAAGTATCAATATCACATACCATCCTTACATTGGAGAATATTCACAGACCAATCAACCAAGTGGTTTCCAAGAGATGTCATCACGTCAAACTTCGCCGGAGTCTTTGATTTCAAGAATCTCATCACTACCAATGGTGGAAATTCCCAACTCATCATTAAAACCATGTTCACATCTATCACAAGTCCTTGATTCGAATGCCAAAGAGACAGTACTACGGAACTATTCACTTGCTGTCAAAGTCACATCTTTCACAAAATTGAGCAGTTATCATTTACCTAGTTTCAAATCAAATAAGGGTACCAAGGTCAAATTGGATCGAAACAGAATACTAAAGTTGAAGAGCCAGGTATTGGAATGTAAGGATTGTCATGATGGACTTGGAACTACATTTATGTGTTTGCAATGCCCGCATGTTGGATGTTTGTCAAAACGTCATTTTGTGAACCATGCCAAATTGGCAGGTCATATTTTTGGTGGGTATTGTCTTAAATTTGCTAATTGTTTTTGCTAATGTAATTTTAAATACTAACCAATGAACCAGGGATTGATGGCCAGTTGGGATATTTGTTCTGCTTCAAATGTGGGGATTATACAGGCGATGCCCAACTAGAACAAATTCGTCAAGCCGTTAACGGTGATAGTAGTATGTCTTTTCATCTTCAAGCATGCAAAAACAAAAAGAAATGTTCAATACTAACAACAACAAAAAAAAGCAGATTCTGAAACAGATCCAACCCAGGACAAAGAACTAATCGATAATTATTCAAGAACAACAAATTTCAAACCAACAACAGGATTAAGAGGGTTTGTTAACATGGGTTCAACATGCTTCATGAGCAGTGTTGTCCAAACCATAGTGCACAACCCAATCATCAGAGATTATTTCATGAGTGAAGGTCATATGTTTTGTCCAAGTGATAAGAATGATTGTATAACTTGTGCCATTGATGAGATCTTTACGAGCTTTTACACATCTATAAAAACATCTGGGTTTGGTCCAGTTTCGCTGTTGAATGCAGCTTGGAAGATTAATAAATCACTAGCAGGTTATTCTGAACAAGATGCACATGAGTTTTGGCAGTTCTTGGTTAATCAATTACACCAAGATTTGACCGATTCATCTAAAAATCCAAACAAGACAGAATTAGTGAATTATAATCATAAATCCTTGGATCATTCATCTTGTTCATGCATTATTCATAAAACATTTTCCACTGATTTACAAAGTGCCATTACATGTTCTGAATGTGGGAATGTTACCAATACAGTGGATATGGCAATTGATATTTCCTTGGGAATTAAAAACAGTGATAATTTAATCACTTGTTTTGAAAATTTTACTAAAGATGAGAAACTTGACATCAAATATAGTTGTTCTGTATGTCAACAGAGAACTAGAGCTTCTAAGAGACTATCCATCTTGAAATTTCCAAACGTTTTAAGCATTCAATTGAAAAGATTTGAACATAACAACACTTCAATTAAACTTGAGAACTTTATTAAATTCCCGCTATTCGTGAACATGAGTCAATTCTCAACACAATATCAACTAACTGGTGAGATTGATCCTTCATTGACATATGAATTGTTCGCAGTAGTGTGCCATATCGGATCAGTTAACACTGGCCATTATGTGACCGTGGTGAAAAGTTCAAGTGGTGAATGGTTCAAATTCGATGATTCTGTTGTCACAGCAATGTCAACAGAACAGGTTTCCCAACTACGTGCATACTTGCTGTTCTATATCGTTCACAAATTAGCATAGAGACAATTCCTTTATTAGCATAATAATGAATGGCATTTCGAAATCATGTGTGTTGTGTAGTGCGAGCAATAACCCTCTGCCTAAAAGCAAACCCCGGGCAGTGCCCTACGGGTTGACGAGTCCGCGAAAAGTCGTCATGGGGGTTCTAAGAAGCCAAAAGGCGGCCGGCGGCTATTGCGAGTGGCCCAACCAACAGCCATACTTTAAGGGCCAAAAGCAAAAAAAGAAAAGAGAAAGGATCCAACAAATGTTAATTGTTAACAAATATTCAACTTAAACGATAAAGTGAATGTTAAAGAAGCCGGTGGCAAAGATGACACAGAATATGGCAACCAAACCTTCACTCTTCTCACTTCCTTCAGGCCATGCGCCACTGAACAAACCTTCTCCTTCGGCCTTGAGCAGATCACATAGACCATGTCAGAATTGTACTTGTTCTCCCGGGCTGCTATCCCGACAGAATCGAAGAACTTCCATGTTTATGAGACAATACTCAAAGAGAAGTGGTGCTCCTACTTCTCCAAAGAGATCGGGCTCTTCAGATTCAATCTACTCTTCAGATACCTTGTGTAACACCAAAAACGTTAATACTACTAAGAGACTCGAAGACTTGAGAAATAAACTGAAAGAAAATGATTTAGCTGTCTACATTGTGCCTTCTGAAGATGAACACCAATCTGAATACGTTTCAGTTGCTGATCAAAGAAGAAGTTTTATCTCAGGCTTCACAGGTAGCGCTGGTGTTGCCATAATTACTAGAGACTTATTAAACTTCAATGATTCCCCAGAAGGTAAAAGCGTTTTAAGCACCGATGGTAGATATTTCAACCAAGCTGCTCAAGAACTGGACTACAACTGGATACTATTAAAACAAGGTGCTAAAGGTGAGCCATCATGGCAGGAATGGGCCATCAATGAAGCTATTGATCAAAGTTTAGGTATTGGTAAGAAATTGGTAAAGATTGGCGTGGACCCTAAATTGATCAGTTATTCTGAGGTTCAGAACTTTCAAACTTTGATTAGAAGTAAAATTGATGAAAATGGTGGTGAAGCTAAAGTTGAATTAGTTGCTATCAAGTCAAACTTGATTGATGAGATTTGGGGTGATTATGAAGAAGTTCCAATTCGACCAAGCAATGATTTATTCAAGTTGGATATCAGTTATTCTGGTGAGGAATTCAAAGACAAGTTAGCCACACTGAGAAACAAGTTAGCTGAAAATCAATCAAATTCCTTTCTGATCTCAGCTCTGGATGAAGTTGCTTGGTTATTGAACTTGAGAGGCTCAGATATTGAATACAACCCTGTCTTTTTTTCATACCTGATAGTCACAGAGGATGATGTCAAATTATTCACCAATAACCCATACTCAGATGATATCAAATCATACTTGAAAGAAAATAACATCGTTGTGTACCCTTATGAAGCAATTTGGAATGAATTATCGTCTCATGCCAGCATCCTCAAAGAATCTCAGAAATCATTATCAATCCCACAAAATGCATCATGGGAAATCGTTAGAAATACTAATAATTGCAAATACAAATTAGTCCATTCCCCAGTTGATCTGTTAAAATCTGTTAAGAATGCTACTGAATTGAAAAATCTGGAAGAAGCTCAAGTTAAAGATGGTGTTGCATTAGCCAAATATTTCTCATGGTTAGAAAACTTGTTAATTAAAGAAGAATCATTAATTGACGAATATACCGCTGCTAAAAAACTGATAAACATTAGAGAAGAAGAAGAAACTTACAAAGGTAATTCATTTGAGACCATCAGTTCTACTGGTGCTAATTCCGCTGTTATCCACTATGCGCCACCAAAGGACAATAGTGCTATAATCGACCCATCAAAAATCTACCTATGTGACTCAGGTTCTCAATTCTTAGAAGGCACCACTGATATTACAAGAACTCTGCATTTCTCCACCCCAACTAAAGAAGAAATTGATAACTATACTTTGGTGCTAAAGGGTAACCTAGCCATCGAGCAACTAACATTTCCTGAGGGTACCAATGGTTATCAGATTGATGTGTTGGCGAGACAGTTCTTATGGTCCCATGGCTTAGATTATAGACATGGTACTGGTCACGGTGTTGGCTCGTTCTTGAACGTTCATGAAGGCCCAATTGGTATCGGTTTCAGAGGTAGTTTGAACAATTTCGCTTTACAGAAAGGGAACGTGATTACAAATGAGCCTGGTTATTATGAGGATGGAAAATATGGTATTAGAATTGAGAATGATATGATTGTGGAGGAGACTGATTTGAAATTCGGTGATAAAACTTTCTTGAAGTTTAGAAATTTAACGTTGGTTCCATATGCTAGAAGTTTGATTAATGTTAAATTGTTGAGTAGAAAGGAGATTGAGTTGATTAATAGGTATAATCAAGAGATTTTAAGTAAAATTGGTCCGAGATTGGTGAAACATACTGTTGCATACAATTGGTTAAAGAGAGAAACTGCCAAATTGTCTTGATTCGTTTCTGCAATTGTGGTAGTTCTATTTATTCATCTTTTTATTCTATAAGCAATATAATCAATGACGTTGTTTGCAAGGTAACTGTAAATTCCCGTAGATGATCAATGACTACATCAATGTAACATAACTCTAACATTACATTAGTATACAAATATTCAATACAACATTAGTATATAATGTATGGGACAAAAACATAAAATGCACAATATCTTTTTTTTACACTACCATTCTAAAACCCAAATGGATTATCGGCAGTTGCATTAGCAAGGTTAGCTCTTTGACCTTGGTTGTTGCTATTACCGAAACCAAACCCGGTAGGCTGGGATTCTAAAGGTTGTTGTGGTGGTTGTTGTGATTGACCAAAGCCACCAAAAACAGGCTGTGGTTGTGGTTGTTGCTGGAAACCAAATGACGTAGGAGGCAATTGCTGCGATTGTTGGAATCCCGTGTTGAAAGGTTGTTGAGTCAAAGAAGTGTTTTGGAACTGATTAGTCAATTGGTTAACTTGTTGAGGGAACGTGTTGAAACCGGTACCTAATGGGTTAGTCTGCTGTGGTTGGAAACCCGTTGGTTGGTAACCAGTTTGTTGATTTAAGAATGGCGATGAGCTTTGGAAACCAGTTGGCTGTGATTGGAAACCAGGTGAAGGTTGGAATGATGACTGTTGTGGCAGTGTTGGGTTAAAGTTCTGTTGTGGGAATCCACCAGTTGGTTGAGTACCAAAAGCTGGGAATTGCGGTTGTTGACCAGTCAAAGAAGCTCCTAGTGGTAATTGACCAGTATAAGTTGGTGGCAATTGGGAACCAAAAGTGGTGGTAGGCTGTAGTCCAAAAGATGTGGTTGGAGGTAATGATGACCCATTAAGACCGGTAGAAGCACCAAATTGTGGCATATTACCAGTTAGACCTGGAGTTAGAGGAGTCTTTTGCAATGGCAACAATCCACCAGTGAAAGTACCGGTGAAAGTACTAGGGTTACCGCCAGTTAAAGCTGGTGCTTGAACGCCACCAGTTCTTTGTAGTGGAACCAACCCACCAGTAAATGCTGGAGTTTGAGCACCACCGGTTTTCTGTAATGGGATCAGTCCACCAGTGAAAGCAGGAGTTTGAGTACCTGTTTTTTGTAATGGGATTAAACCCGTTGGCTGTAATGATATGATACCAGTTTGTTGGATTGGCAAGTAGACGTAACCACCAGTGGCTAGAGGTAATAAGTTACCACCACCGGTCTTGAAGGGATCTAATGGAATCCCAGTTGGTTGGGCCGTAACTGGACCAGTTTTTTGTGGAGCTACAGATGTGTTTGTCTTTGTAGGCTCCAATGGTTTTGAAGGGGTTGGAGCATAAGTAGCAGACTTTGCTGATGAAGAAGTAGTCGTTGGCTTCAATGGTTCTAAGTTCACCAAATCTTGCATAGAACCAGTGAATTGCTGAGTTTGTAAACCCGGAGGGTTTAAGGTATTCGTAGAGGTTTCTGCAGCTGGTTTAACAGTCCAAGCATCATCATCAGGTTTTGGTTGCTGTAGACCCTTAGTTGGAGATGGCAATGAAGCACCAACTTCATTAGCAGGCACACCGGTACGATTGACTTTCAAAGCACCTGATGGCTCTGAGAACAAGCCACCTTGAGAAGATGGCTGACTTGGCTGACGATTGAATTTTTGATCCAAATATCTAGTAACTCTGATGATGTCACCTTCACGGAGACCTAGAGTTCTCAAGATGGTAGCATCGATGGATTCAATAATACTTGGATCAATTTGCTCTTTTTGGAAATTACTGGTATATCTTTGACATTGATTAACATCGACGCCTGCTTCAAGAAAGAACTCAAACCAATCATATTCTTCTTTGTTTGATTTAGGAAAAGATTTAGATCTTACAGAGTCATTAGTTTGTGGTGGGGAAGCTGAACGACGAGACTGTTGGCTTGCACTTCTCTTAGCCTCAGCTGCCAATCTCTTGGTTTCATCAACTTCTTTACGTAGTCTTTCTCTCTCTTCTCTCTCATATTCACGTTCTCTTCTATCTCTCTCACGCTCAGCACGATCCTTTTCGCGTTCTCTATCTTCTCTTTCTCTTCTTCTGCGTTCCCTTTCTCTTCTTTCACGTCTATCTCTATCATCTTCTTTTGGCTTGTTCTTGAAATTTTCTAATGACATACCAGTGACTCTTTCAACATACTCTAGATCAACCAATGATAACTTTGGAGCAGCAACGGCGATTTTGACACCATTGGTCTTGAAAAGATGAATCTTCCCATCAACAACACCTAAAAATTCAGCATCAACTTTAAAGGTGCCGGACCGGTCTTCCCATGTTCTAACTCTAGATGGCTTTGGACCTGACTCTTTTTTCTTTGAAGACGAATCTGATTTCTTTGGAGATGAATCAGATTTTTTTGGAGATTTGACATTTTCTTTGGATTTCGACCTTGCAAGTCTAAATCTGCTAGCTAATGAAGAAGATGCGGAAGCTTCTTTGGTCACCTCAACAAATTGAGCAGGAACAACACCCGTTTCGCCAGTGGTGACATTTTGAACCATCCACCAATCGTTGGATTTCTTATCATTGAGAATGACAACAAAATCTCCTTCCAGAACACTCAACTCATCAGCACCCTGTGCTTCAAATGGGAACAAGATCTTACCGGTCTTTTTAGAACCACTTGCGTTTGAGGCAGCCTTGACTTCATTTAAACCCTGTGATCTGATTGAACCTCTCAATTCTCCCAAAATGGAAATGATTTGAGCGGCAACATCTTTGGAGCCGGCATGGATTTCTAAAGAGTATAATGGGTTTCTAAATTCTAAGAAAACATGCTTCTTTTCATTACTGTAGGTTAACAAGTCCTTGACTTTCCATTGTTGAGGGGAACCACCATTAACAGAGTCTGGTGAAAAATAGATGGTGCCATTGCCAATGGCTAACATTGCTTTCTTCTTTTTACGACCATCTACCTCACTTACAGCCCATGTGTACAATTCCTCGTTTTCTTCTGGCTCCTGATCAGTGTGTTTTTCTCTAGTCGATGATAATCTTGTTGGCGTGTTCGTTGCTGAAGGTCTTGCAGGTTTTGGAGGGGGAGGAGCTTCTTCCTCAGAAGCGTAATCGTCGTGATGATCGTATGATTCTTGCTGACGATCATGGTTCTTCGACGGTAAAGCAGGCGGGTGTTCTTCCGCCTTCTCATTCGATTCTGGCTGGCCATATTTTGGAGATTCAGTCCTGTCGATCCTTTGAGGTGGAGCTGGTAGAGCCTCAACACTAGAGGTAGCAAGAGAAGGATGAGAGGGAGGAGGTAAGATTCCAGCATTGGTAACTGGAGCAGTGGTGTCACCCTTTCGCAATTCGATGTAATTAGATGGAACAAACCCGTATTCTTTGTTATCTTTGGTGACTAAGATCCAGTCTGGATCTTTATCGTCAAACACCTGGAACGTTTCGCCTTCTTTGAAAGACAATTCTTCTTCAGTTTGCTTATCGTATTCATATAGAGCAGTGGCAGATCCGATGATATCAGCAGGTTCGATGTAGTTGGAAGGCACCAAACCAACCGGTTCATCAACATCAGCACCAACGACTCTTTTCTTGACCGTCCACCAATCATCAACGTCCGATTTCTCCAGCAAATAGAGGATATCGCCGTCTTCCACGGCCAGCTCTTGGTCTGTCTGTGGCTGATAAGCGTAGACAGCCTTATAAATTCCCAGAAAGGACATTCTGCTGCAACTGATTTGCGTGTTCCTTGTGTCTGTTGATTGTAGGGGTTTCCCGATATTCATTTCTTTCACCAACGTCCTGTTAGTCTGCTAATGGCACGATCCAAATTGGCAGTTATTAGATAAGCAACTGGGCTCCAAACAACAATATTCGAGTGTTCCTACCGCATCGGTTTGAGCAACACTGTATGTGCTTAATTTTCTTTTGTATGAATTTTTTTCTTTTGTGCGTACAAAGTAGAGGAAAACATTAAAATCACTACAAATTATCGTTTTATTTTGCATTCTGGAAAGTTAAAGTGTGCTGCTAGGCTGTTTATCTTTTATTGCCAGTCCAAGCTTACTTTTTTGCATTTGGAATTCCCACATCTCTCCTGATTGAACCCATCAAACCGCATTTTTCGGTCCATCAATCACTATAAGAAACAGGTTTAAAAGAGATGAGCAGAGATAAAATCCCATTAAATTACAGTGGGTCACTGAAGAAGTTCTCAGGCTTCAGAAACTTCTACTCCAAGAAGAAAATTCCAGAATCTGCTTTACATTTTGATACGACCAAAAGTATCAAAGCCAACTTGAAACACCTTTCATCTATTGCATTAGATCCATCATTAACCACTGCATTTCTATATTCCTTGGATCGAATTTTCCTAGACTTCGCCTCCAGATGGATTTCTGACAGCTCTGTCGAACATGATTACCTCCAGATGAAAAGTCTCAATTGCAATATTAGAGGTTCAACGATCCTAAGTGCATTAGGTAGAGTTGTGTCGTTAGCTCCAGAAATCGCCCCATTAATCGAGTACTTCCTAGAAAACAATAATGTCTTTTATACTCTACAAGCATCTCAAGACTTATTACATGAAGAAGAAGTACGCGAAATCCTATTAGCATTCTACAGACTTTTGTATTTCGATCATGAAAGATTTTCTAGATTTGTTACACCAGAAACACTATCGAACCTGCTGCATTCATCATCAAATCCAGTGATCACATATCTGATCATTCAAATCTTATCAAAGTATCTTGATTTTTCTGAAAAGGTGAAAAATGAAATGCTGAATAACTATGTTGGTGAGTCTTCACTGTCTGGTATTTTTGAAACTGATCAAGGCGTTGACTACACATTTTTGCCTGTCATAGAAGCCAGAAGACTAGCTAACTACTACCAGTTGAAAGCTTCAGTTCAAGAAAACTCTAAAGATGACTCCTTCATAAAAATTGACACTTCAGATCTCAGTACTCTGGTCGTCTCAGTCTGTGGTGTTTTAGTTCCAAAGATTCATTTTGATCAGCAAACATCCAGATCTGAAGGCTTTGTACCGACTGACAGATCCGTTGACATTCTGAGGAAGCTAGCATTCCATGCTCAACATTCATCTCCAGTCATGCTAGTTGGTGGCGCTGGTTCAGGTAAGACTTTCATTATTAACGAATTGAGTAAATACTTAGCATGTGACAAGACCATGGTCAAAATCCATCTGGGCGAACATACTGATGCCAAACTGTTGCTTGGTACCTATACATCTGGTCAGAAGCCTGGAACATTTGAATGGAGACACGGTGTTTTAACAACCGCTGTCAAAGAAGGTCGCTGGGTTTTGATTGAAGATATTGACAAAGCGCCAACTGAAGTGTTGTCGATCTTATTAAGCTTGTTGGAGAAACGTGAATTAACTATTCCGTCTAGAGGTGAAACTATCACAGCTGCCAATGGCTTCCAACTAATTTCCACTATCAGAAAGACTAATGACTCCAAGAAGTCCAATATTCCAGATCTCATTGGTTTAAGATTATGGAATATATTGACTTTAGAAGATCCTTCAAAAGAAGAATTGGCCCAGATATTATCTACCAGATACCCACTGCTACACAAAATGATTCCAACTTTTATCAAACTTTATGAGGGTATTCAGGATACTTATAGTAACAAGTCATTCTTGCTCCTGAATAAGGGTTCTCACCCAAGAATCGTTTCAGTTAGAGATTTGATAAAGTTTTGCAACAGAGTCCATGTATTATTTCACAACAACAGTATTAACGACCCTAATCAGCTGCTACAATCATCAGTTGTTGATGACATCTTTGCTGAAGCTGTGGACTGTTTCGCCTCTGCTGTCAATGAAGCTTCTGCATTAGCTCCATTAATCAGCTCCATCGGTGAAGCTTTAGAGATTCCATCTTCCAGAGTCCAGCTGTTCTTGAACAAGCATGTCCCAGTCTATGAAGAGTTTGAGGATCGTTTAATTGTCGGTAGATCCCATTTGGAGAAAGCTCCTAGGTCATTATACAGAAAGAAAAACACAGGAAACAATACCTCATTCGCTAGAACCAACCATTCTCTAAGATTGATGGAGCAAATTGGTGTGTCAATTCAAATGACTGAACCTGTCCTGTTGGTTGGTGAAACTGGTACTGGTAAAACCACTGTTGTTCAGCAGATTGCCAAGCAATTAAACAAACAAATCACCGTTATCAATGTGTCTCAACAGACTGAAACTGGTGATTTATTAGGTGGTTATAAGCCTGTTAATACCAAGACTGTGGCCGTTCCCATCCAAGAAGAATTCCTGAACTTGTTCCATTTGACTTTCTCAGCCAAGAAGAATGAGAAGTTTGAATCGATGCTGATCAAGTGCTTTAACAGAAGCCAATGGAAAAACGTTGTCAAGCTATGGAATGAGGCTGTTAAGCTCGCTCGCCAAGTTTTGAATAAGCAAGATGGGGAGATCGGCGAGGAAGTTCCAAAGAAGAGAAGAAGGCTGAACAGCAATGATAAGATTCTTCTACTCCAGAAATGGGACGAGTTTCGAGATTCAGTTAAGAATTTTGAAATCCAATCAGAGGCTATGAAAAATTCATTTGTTTTCCACTTCGTTGAAGGTTCTTTAGTTCAAGCTGTCAAAAATGGCGATTGGTTATTGTTAGATGAAATCAACTTAGCATCATCAGATACGCTTGAGAGCATTTCAGATCTACTTTCAGATGTTTCATCACAAAGAAGTCTATTACTCTCAGAAAAGGGGGAAGTCGAGTCTGTTCAAGCACATCCTGACTTTAGAATCTTTGGTTGTATGAATCCTGCCACCGATGTTGGTAAGCGTGATTTGCCATTGAGTATCAGATCAAGATTTACTGAGATTTATGTTCATTCTCCGGATGGTGACATCTCTGATTTACTACAGATTATTGACAAATATGTTGGCCGTTATGCTCTCAATGATGAATGGGTTGGAAATGATATCGCTCAATTATACTTGGAGGCCAAGAAACTTGCTGAGAACAATCAAATTGTTGATGGTGCCAACCAGAAACCTCATTTCAGTATTCGAACTCTGACAAGGACACTCCTTTACGTCTGTGATATTGTTTCAATCTATGGGTTACGTCGTTCGTTATTTGAAGGGTTTTCAATGTCGTTTCTAACTTTATTGGATCAGAAATCGGAAGCTATCTTGAAACCATTGATTGAAAAATACACCATTGAAAGGTTAAAGAACGCTAAATCTGTCATCAGCCAAATTCCACCTGCTCCATCTGCTGAGGAAGGGGAATTCGTCCAGTTTCGACACTATTGGATGAAACAAGGTTCTCATGAAGTGACATCACCAAACTACATCATTACCCCGTTTGTTGAAAAGAATCTGTTAAATCTAGTCAGAGCTACATCAGGTAAGAGATTCCCAATTCTTGTCCAGGGTCCAACTTCAAGTGGTAAAACTTCCATGATCAAATACTTGGCTGAAATTACGGGTAACAAGTTTGTTCGTATCAATAACCATGAACATACTGACCTACAAGAGTATTTGGGTAGTTACATCTCAGATGATACTGGAAAGTTGTCATTCAAAGAAGGTGTGTTAGTTGAAGCTTTGAGAAAAGGTCACTGGTTGGTACTTGATGAGTTGAATCTGGCTCCAACTGATGTATTGGAAGCTTTGAATCGTTTATTAGATGACAATAGAGAGCTGTTTATACCCGAAACTCAAGAAGTTGTTCACCCACATCCTGATTTCATGTTATTTGCTACTCAGAATCCTCCCGGGCTATACGGTGGTCGTAAAGTTTTATCAAGAGCTTTCCGTAACAGATTCTTAGAGCTGCATTTCGATGACATTCCCCAAGATGAATTGGAAATCATCCTACGCGAAAGATGCCAGATTGCTCCATCTTATGCCAAGAAAATCGTTGAAGTCTATCGTCAGTTGTCCATTCAACGTCAATCATCACGGTTGTTTGAGCAGAAAAACAGTTTTGCTACGCTTCGTGACTTGTTCAGATGGGCTTTGAGGGAGGCTGTTGGCTATGAGCAGTTAGCTGCCAATGGTTACATGTTGTTAGCTGAGAGAGTTAGAAAACAAGAGGAGAAGCTAGTTGTTAAAGAGACATTAGAGAAGGTGATGAAAGTCAAATTGGACATGGATGCTTACTACTATAGTCTGGAAAACAAGGAATTACTAAAATTGGAGTCTTCTATTGTATGGACGAAAGCTATTCGTCGGCTTGCTGTATTAATTTCAACTTCGTTGGCAAACAATGAGCCAATCTTATTAGTTGGTGAAACTGGTTGTGGTAAGACTACCATTTGCCAATTGCTGGCTGAATTCAATGGGAAGAAACTGATAACTGTTAATGCTCACCAGAACACAGAGACGGGTGATTTATTGGGTGCCCAAAGGCCTGTACGTAACAAGTCGGATGTTCAGAAGTCACTAATTGAAAAACTGACGGAGATTTTACAAGGCTTAGAGATCTCTGAAATTCCTGAAGACTTGAGCGGATTGTTGGCAGCTTATGATCGCATCGATAAATCTCCAATTTCAGAAGGATTACAAGGTGAAGTTAAACACCTGAGAGATGGGCTGAACATTTTGTTCGAATGGACTGACGGTCCGTTGATTCAAGCCTTGAGGACTGGTCAATATTTCTTGTTGGATGAGATTTCACTAGCTGATGACTCTGTCTTGGAAAGATTGAATTCTGTTCTGGAACCTGAAAGATCATTATTGTTAGCCGAGAAAGGTACTGATGATAGTTCCATAACAGCCGCTGACGGTTTTCAGTTCATGGCTACTATGAACCCTGGTGGTGATTATGGTAAAAAGGAATTATCTCCAGCCTTGAGAAACCGTTTCACTGAAATCTGGGTTCCATCCATGGAAGATTTCAACGATGTCCAGACTATTGTTGAAGCAAAACTATCGGAGGACTTGACGAGCCTTGCTCCAGTTATTGTTGCATTTGCAGAGAAGTTCGGTAAAAGAGTAGGTGGTGGCAATATCTCAAGCGGCGTTATTTCACTTCGTGATATCCTGGCCTGGGTTCAATTTGTTAACAGATCTTATGCCCATACTGGCTCGATTAATGCATCGTTGCTCCACGGGGCTGCTATGGTCTTTATTGACGCACTAGGTACCAACAATACGGCTCATTTAGCCGAATCCGAAGAGAATTTGTTTGTTCAAAAACTCCAGTGTGTCAAAGAGCTGTCTAAGTTGGTTAACGAAGACCTGGTACCGTACTATACTGATCATGTCTCCATTGAATTGTCAGAAGACTTCGTCAAGGCAGGCATGTTCCAGCTTGGCATTAACAAAGATCATGCTGGTGAAGAACAATTCAGCTTTGATGCCCCAACTACTGCTTCGAACGCTATGCGTGTCATTAGAGCGTTGCAATTGACCAAACCTATACTGCTAGAAGGTTCTCCCGGTGTTGGTAAAACTAGTTTGGTATCTGCTCTTGCTAAGGCCACTGGTAATGCATTGACGCGTATCAATTTATCCGAACAAACTGACTTAGTTGATTTATTCGGTTCAGATGCGCCAGTCGAAGGAGGAAAGACTGGAGAATTTGCATGGAGAGATGCCCCATTCTTGAGAGCTATGCAAAAGGGAGAATGGGTTCTTTTAGATGAAATGAACTTGGCTTCTCAAGCAGTTCTAGAAGGCTTGAATGCCTGCCTTGACCATCGTGGTGAAGCTTATATTCCAGAATTAGATAGGTCGTTTCCACGCCATCCAAATTTCTTGGTCTTTGCTGCCCAAAATCCACAATACCAAGGTGGTGGTAGAAAAGGTCTACCAAAATCATTTGTTAACCGATTTTCAGTTGTTTATGTGGACACTTTAACATCTGATGATTTGGTTCTGATTGCCAAGCATTTATATCCCAAAATTTCATCTGAAACTTGTTCAAAGATGATTAAAGTCGTCTCAAGACTTGAACATGAAATTCTTGTTAAAAAACAATGGGGTACAACTGGCGGTCCATGGGAATTCAATCTGCGTGATACTTTAAGGTGGTTACAGATCTACAGTACAGAAACATTGTTTGGTGAATTATCTCCTGTTGATTTTCTGGATATCATTGTTTGCCAAAGATTCCGTTCTTCTGCTGATCAAGAGCGCGCTAGAGCCTTAGTTCAAGAAATTTTTGATGAAAAAGTTGCTAGTGATAACTTCTTTACCATCGGCGAAAGTTTTGTACAAGCCAAGAAAGCCCTAAGTCCAAGAAGTGAAACATTGCAGCTAACCTCACACCGTCTGTCACATCTGCAATCAAATACCCCAATTGTTGAATCATCATTATTAGCTATAAAGAACAATTGGCCTCTGATCTATGTTGGTTCCAGTAACTCTGGTAAGACAGAGCTTGTTCGATATTTGGCTACTTTGACAGGTAACAAAATGGTGGAATTTTCAATGAACAGTGACATTGATAGTATGGATATTTTAGGTGGTTATGAACAGGTCGATCTAACTCGTCAAACTACAGCAGTCATCGAGAAGCTTTCTGTGTCTCTGAAGGCTCTTTTAGCCACGCAATTCAGAAGTTCTAGTGAAGTTGTTGAAGGTATTACCCAATCTTTGTCACTACTTAACTACATCAAGTCTACCCACATTACTGTGGAGAATTTCAGCTCTTTTGTTGAAAGGTTCAACTCATTCAAGGATATTATTGTTGAAAAGACAGTAATTGAGAATATTAATGAAGACATTGGTGAACTATCAGAGAAGATCAACGAACATGCTAGCGTTAAATTCGAATGGTTTGATGGTTTACTTGTCAAAGCTGTTGAACAAGGTCATTGGATAGTCCTGGACAATGCTAACTTGTGCAGTCCTTCAGTGTTAGATAGACTAAATTCATTACTTGAGATTGATGGTTCCTTAATTATCAACGAATGCAGTTTGGTTGATGGCCAACCAAGAGTTTTGAGACCACACAAGAATTTCAGATTATTTATGACTATGGATCCTAAATTTGGTGAATTGTCAAGAGCCATGAGAAATAGAGGTGTTGAAATTTATGTTGAGACTCTTGAAACTCGTTCCTCCTTCTATGATAAACATTTGCTAGGTTTGACTACAGAAATATTGTCGGATGTTGCCTCAGAACTTGATATCAAAGAGCTATCGGTTACTGATCAATCATTTGTCCCAACCGCAAAATTCACAGAACCACATGACTCGACGGCTTATCAAATTGCATCATTATCTGACTCAATTGGTTTCAGCAATCCTTCAAAGAATCTTTCGAAAGAGCTTGCTACCATTGTTCCATTTGTCTCACTGGCGACTTTATCCTCATTTGTTGAAGCTGCAACAAGAAGTTCAGAATTCACTGATGAGTTCAGATCTCTGCTACAGGAACTGCAGGAATACAGTGAGTATTTGAGCACAACAGGATTTACTTCATCCTTACACAAACTGTACGAGTCAATCTCTCTAGATGTTGATGGTTGTTTGGAAGGTTCAGTGTACTATGATAGGTTCCAGTCATTGAATCCTCTCTGGAATATCTATGTGTATCATTCCTTTGGTCAACACAGTAAAGAGAACGCAGAAGATTTAGTCTACTTCTTTGAAGTGATTTCATCTGTTTATGAAGGCTTTCGCAGACTGGAAGCTGTGGAACTAAGAGGTGCTAATGCGAAGTTGAACGAATTGTCGTACATTGAACAAGGCGCTGCTGTTTCATCTGGAAGAACGTTAAAATACCATCCGAAGATAAACATCTATGAATTATCCAAAGGTATATACGAGTTCATTCTCAATAAGGTCAGATCATTGACAGCTCAGGAAATAGTTGCCTCAGTTGGCATGTTCGAGTCTTTGAACAAGTTGTGTTTACTATGGATTTCCCTATTCGACTCAAGCTCTATTAAGAATGACGCCAAAACAAGAGTCTACCAACAGATGATACAAAAATGGGCTCAAGATGCTGAGAAACTGACTGATACTAAAGATTTACAATCAATTTTCGAGAACTTTGAGGCTGACTTAAAATTAAACAGAGGTCAACTAATGACTCCAATCTGGGAGAATTTTAGAGGTTGTTATCCACAGTCTGCAGGTTCGTGGGCTGCATACGAGAAACTTTTCTCTCTAATGAACGAATTTGATACTGTTGTTAACAAGCAATTCTCAGATTCTAATGAGCTAGTTTCTATCCTAAGTTCAGCAATGCTTGGTATTGAAGATACGATTGTCAATTCTGGGTCAGAAACTACAGAAGAGGCCTTTTCTAAGTTGCAAGATGGTATCAAACAACTGCGAGAGATTTCCACCAAATTCTTGATCCAGCGCTCTCATAACTTTCAAGAAAGTTTCAGCTTGTTATTCAACTATGCTATTTCAGATAAGAGATCTGTTGATGGCGAATTATTATCATTAGCGCAGTACGCCGGTGTCGGGGTAAGTGCCTTTTCCGGGTTTGAAAACAGAATCTATCCAAAGATTTTTGACCTGCTATGGTCGAAGCCTAATGAACAGGGTTCTTATAAGTCCAAGGTTCAATCACTTTTCACGGACAGATTTTTGCAAACTGTCTTCACAAACGTATATAAGTACAATGACTTTGCTGGTAACCAATTAGACCAAACTGTGAGCGATTCGCTAGAATTCTCAAAACACCTGATCAAGCATTCTTCATCTGTTCTCAAAGACAGAATCGGTGAACACAAGAAAATAATCATTTCTTGGTATATCAAAGTCCTACAACTGGTATCTAGTGAGAACGTTTCTCATTTAGAATGGCAAGAGTTAAGTCCAAATGTGATACTAAGTTTAAAATCTATCTCATCTCAGGTCGAAGATCCATTCTTTCTAAGGATCAATGACTCATTCCTGCTGCCTTCTCTGGTGCAGTTGCTAGATGCTCGTTTTATGGGTGACCTCGGTCGAGCTTGGGTCCTATTTTCAATTGGTTTAATCCAGTTGTATGTTCCAGATTCGCCATTTGACCCTGCAATTGAAGACCATATCGTTTACGAGAACTTTGAAAGAAAGAAACAACTATGCAAATCCATTGCTCACTCATTCAAGGCTATCAAATCTGTTTACTTCGGTGATTATGAGATTTTCATTGAGAGGGCCTTAACAACCGTGAACGACGATGATGTCCCAGAGAAACCACGTGTGTTCAGAACCTCTCTCTCTATTGACAATCTATTTGAAGAATGGCAATCATTTATGAGCTCAACATTGGACCTTTCGGCACTTCAAACATTTTTAAAGGAAGCCAAGGATGCCGAGTTAGAAGAATATTCTCTGCAGATGGAATTGTTTCAGCAAAACTCCTCTAACTTCATTGAAAGGCTGAGGTCACAATTTACTAACTTTGCTGATGTGAATGAGATATTCAATGGCTATATATATGGTTTAAAGTTAGGTTTCGATTTGATCTTGGAAAGCAAAAAAGCTGATGAAACTGAAGTCAAAGTCAGTCCTTTGTGGTTTATCAGTCCGCACGCATTGACTAACGATAGAAAGTTTACCGACGGCTTCGATCAACTGAAAGAGCTCTGCAAGTCAATTGATGTTAACTCCGCGTCTGGTGAAAGAATCCTGAAATTCTTAATGGATTATCTATTAAGTGGTTCAAAGGTCAATGAATTGGGTGATGATAAATTGGCACAAGTGTTCCAATCGCTGTACTACAGATGGTCATTGAGAAGAACTCGAAAAGAGCAGAAAGAAGCGGAAGAAGGGAATCTATTCAAGTATAAAGGTGAAGTGAATGAAGACGAGGACTTCAAAAGCCTGTTTCCGGATTATGAAGAGTTCTTACACACCAATAATGATTTTACCATTGAGAAATCTGCTACCGAACTAGATGATGAACAATCAGCTATTGCTGAGAGATACATTGCTATCTTTGCAAAAAGACAATCCGCTAACTTGAAATCTTTGATCACTGAAGGTTCAGAAATTGCTAGAAGCTTGATTCAAGTTTCATCACAGCTCAAGCCTGAAGAAGGTTCAGATCCATCAACATTTGCTGCTGTCATCCAGGCGTTGAATAAGTCTATCGATGCTGCTAGGATAACTGCTGATGGCTCAGAACTTGATTTTTACCATGGTTACAGCCCAGCAGAACTAAAGAGGTCGGTTGGCTTGATTCAAAACTTGCTCAACTCTGTCAACAGCTTGTTAGAACAGTGGCCAGAACATGACACCCTAAGGACGCTGCGCAGGACTTCTTATGAGTATTTAGAATTTCCTGTGAAAACTCCTCTTGCTAGACTAATCCAGAAGATTGAACAGATTTACACTTACATTTCTGAATGGGAGAAGTACGCTTCTGTTAAGGTATCTTTGATTTCACACTTTGACGAACTAACCAGATTGATTGTTTCATGGAGAAAACTAGAACTATCATGCTGGAAGTCATTATTCAGAAACGAAGACAGAATGAATGAGAAGAGTAATGGTACTTGGTGGTACAACCTGTTTGAAACTATCATTATGCCAGCTTATAATGATGAATACGTTAATGTTATTGAACTGATTACATCGTTGAACATCTTCATGAGTAAAAGCACTTATGGTCAATTCCAACCTCGTCTGGACTTGTTAAAAGCTTTCACAGAACATGCTCTAATGATTTCGAAGTCTAGCAGACTGAAGAATTCCTTGAAGAATCTGATCACTTTCTATGAACAGTTTGCTCCTATTATCAGTGATGCTTTGACTTCTGAAAGAAAGAAATTACAAAAAGATGTTGACGAAGTAATATTACTTGCTAGTTGGAAAGACGTCAATATTGATGCTCTGAAACAAAGTGCTCGTCGTTCACACAACAGTTTATACAAGATCATTAGAAAATACCGTGATGTATTAGCTCGAGAGGTCACATCATTGATCGAGCAAGGTATCTCAGCTGAAAACAAAGTCCAGTCCTTATCACCAGGTGTCTCTGTCTCAAGAAGTGATGACGGTGAAGTTCCTGAGATCGGCAAAGAAGTTCAAAATTCAGAAATTTGGGAAAAGGTTCCAGCTCAGATGAAGAAGAACTCTATTGTCGTTTCCAATATGGAAGTCTTTACCGGTCGTATCAAAGCCAGAGAATATCCAAACTTGAATGGTTTCACTGGCGATGTATTAACAGAAATCGATCGACTGAAGAAAGAGACTCCTAAAGAATTAAAGGAGGACAACAAGAAGCTGGTTGCTGCGTTAAAGACACAGAAAAGAAAATTGTTGAGTGATTCAATTCGTGAATTGAAAAGAATTGGTTTAAAGTCTCATCTAAGACATGATATTCATAAGTTGCAATCATCATCAACATTAATATTGTCTAAAGCTGAATCATTCCGTCAGTCAAAGATTGCTGATATTGATTCATATTTTTTTAGAATTGTTGACTTGATTCCACGCTTAAGAGCCGCCGTTTCTAGCGTTGCTATAGATGTCCCACCCTCTGATGCTGAGAAGGGTCTAGCCATTGTGGAAAACCTTGTCTATGTGTTGCTAAATAACAAGAAGCCGATATTAAATCTATCGAACAACTTCGAAAAACTTGAAGAAATTCAGAAGGTTATATCCAGATCCGTCAGTGTTACTGAATTCGTCGCTAGGGATGATGTGATCAACACTGTTGAAGATGCTGAACATGTTATCAAATGGTTGCCACAGATTTTAGACTTTGCCATTGAAACTTTAGAAATTTGCTCAAGATTTACCAATGCTCCATCAGATGCTAATATCTTCGTTGAAGTTAAATCGATAATTCGTGATATTGCTTCAGAACTTGAGTCTAGATGGTATTTCAGTGCTGATTTCTCTAGAGCACTGACTTCGTTCGAAGCAACCCTGATTGAAGTCCTTGCTAAATTGGACCAGTGGCGAACTTCAAACACAGAAGTTGCTTTCTTGGCTACTATGGTGATCAACTGGATTCAGGATAACAAAGTCAGATCTCTGAAGTCAAATGTTGAAGTTAGCCATGGTCTACGAGATCTAGATGGTCTCTTGAAAGGCATTTGTTCTAGAATCTTGGTTGTCTTCCAAAAGGTTACTCAAGCTCAAAGTGCCGCTGAGTTTAGTTATGACCATGACCTATGGTTCAGTGACAGTCAGAAGGAGCTATCATCAATTGTTAAATCATTGCATATTGGTGCTGTTGTGAAGTCTTTTGAATCATTGATTAAGTACGTTGAGTCCAAAACATTATCCGCAGCTGATTCTCTAATTGTCAAGTCATTACTAGGCTTGGTTGACCCATTTTTAAAACGTTATATGGAATTAAGTGCTACTGTTTTGAACAAGGCTAGTCAAAACTATGTGAGTGTTGGTCGCTCAACTTATCTCTTGGCTACGATTTTATACAACCTGGCTAAGGATGGTTTCTGCTCGCCAGAACCACCAACTGAAACCAAACAAGACGATAACTTGCAAGAAGGTACAGGTTTAGGTGATGGTGAAGGTGCTAACAATGCTTCAAACGATGTTGAAGATGATGAAGATTTCACTGAGGATGCCCAGGAACCGAACAAGGAGAAAGATGAGAACAATGATGAGGATGATAATAATGATGATGCTGTTGATGTTCAAGGTGACATGGCTGGTGACTTGGAAGACTTGTCGGATCAGGAAAAGAGCGACAACGAAGACGAAGATGGTGGAGAAGATGAAGAAGAGCTAGATGAAGAAGTGGATGATTTAGATGACATGGATCCAAATGCAGTGGATGACAAGATGTGGGACGAAGAAGCTAAAGAAGATAACAAACAGAAGGACTCGGACAATATGCCTGAGAACTCTAAGGCTGATGATATAGAAGCCAAAGAAGATGAGGAACCTTCTAGATCCCCAGACGAAAAGAAGCCAAATGACCATGGAGATGAAGACGACAACGATAAAGAGAATGATGACGATGCTGAAGAAGAGGAAGATGTCGGTCAACAGGACGATGAAGTCAAGAATGAAGATCGTGAAGAGCTAGATCAGAATGTTCCAGAAACAGAGACATTAGACTTACCTGATGATATTAATTTGGATTCTGGAGAGGAAGATGAAGAAGAGAAGAATGATGATGATGGTGCTGAAGAAGAGAAAATAGACGACGGTCTAGATGATAACATGGACTTGGATGATCATTTTAAGGATAATGAGATTGAAGAAGCTGAAGATGCTGAAGTTGAAAAGAACGAAGAAGGCGAAGATGAGAAAGAGGGAGAGGAGGAAATTGCAGAGAAGAATGATTCCGATTATGATCACGATGATGATGAAGGTAATCAAGATGAAGAGGAAGATCCATTACAGGCCGGTGAGAACTCTGAAGACGAAGACTTGAAGGGGACCGATCAGTTGGAGGAGGATAAAGCAGATGACACCAATGATGGTGACCGAATGGAAGGTATTGATATTGCAGAGACTGGCGATAACAACAATGATGACATTGATATGGAAACTGCAGTCGAGCAGCAATCTGGTAACAGAGGCGATGGTGCTCAGACCGAAGCTGATAACGAACAAGAAGATGTTGGTGCCTCCGGTGCTGCTGACCATCAGGATCAGTCAGAAAAAGAACTTGAGACTCAAGACAACGCTCGTAACGATATCAAAGAATCCATGAAACAACTAGGTGATTCATTGAAGGAATTTCATCGTCGTCATCAGGAGATTAATGAAGCCTCTGAAAAAGATGAAACAGTCGAGCAAAAAGCTAATGAGCGCCCTGATGAATTTGAACATGTTAATGGTGATAATACTGAAACCGACACACAAGCTCTAGGTGCTGCTAATAAAGATCAAGTTTCCAAAATTGATGACGACATGGCAATTGATGACGATTTAGAGGAAGAAGCGCACGTGAAGGAAGAGGAAGCGATGGAACCAGAAGTCAAGGAAGAGGTTAATGATTCTGATATTGAAGAAATTGAAAAACATACTGATGACAAACCAGATGAATTTAATGGTAAGAACAAAGGTGGCTTCATCGGCGAAAGAAAAAACGAACTGTCAGATGATGAAGATTTCATTAAAGCGGAATTAGATAAAGAGACTGACTCCGATGAAGAGATGAGTGTTAGTGCATTACCTGAAGCGGTTATTGACGATGATTCAGACTTCAGAGATATCGAGGTAGCTAGAGAACTTTGGAGAAAATCAGAGTTAGAGACGCAAGACTTAGCTGCTAATTTATGTGAACAATTGAGATTGATATTAGAGCCTACTTTGAGTACTAAGTTGAAAGGTGATTACAAGACAGGTAAGAGATTGAACATGAAGAGAATAATTCCATATATTGCCTCAGATTTTAGAAAGGATAAGATCTGGTTACGTCGTACCAAGCCATCTAAACGTCAATATCAAATCATGATTGCAGTTGATGATTCCAAATCAATGTCTGAAAGTAAATCTGTTGATTTGGCATTCCAATCCATTTGTTTAGTCTCCAAAGCATTGACTCAATTGGAATCTGGTGGTTTATCAATCGTTAAATTTGGTGAAAACGTCAAAGTCGTACATCCATTCGATAAGCAATTCAGTTCAGAAACTGGTGCTAAGATTTTCCAAAAGTTTGATTTCCAGCAGATAAGAACTAATACGAGGAAATTGGTTTCCGAATCGATTGAGATCTTCAACAACGCTAGAGCTTTGGGTGACTCTGACTTGTGGCAATTACAAATCATCATTTCAGATGGTGTCTGTGAAGATCACGATACATTACAGAGATTGGTGCGCCGTGCTAGAGAAGAGAAGATCATGTTGGTGTTTGTCGTAATTGATGGTATCAATTCTAATGAATCAATTATGGACATGTCACAAGTTAGCTATGTCCCTGATGCTAGTGGTAACATGGTATTAAAGGTCGACAAGTATTTAGATACTTTCCCATTTGAGTTTTACGTTGTTGTACATGATATTACTGAACTACCAAAGATGCTGTCATTAATTTTACGTCAGTATTTCCAAGAGTTGGCGTCTGTTTCATAGATCTGTTGAAACTGAAGAGAAAAAAAGTTAAGAAGAGAGAGTGCCAATAAAATCAAGGGAGAAGGGATTTTTAGGGCTATCAATTTTGTACATTAGAATATAGTTAAAAATTTGTTTTATAGATAAGCTTGTATAAGCTCTTTGTAGACCTTCTCATTGGATCAATATTGCATCTGGTGGAGCTACAAACTTCCGAACAGGTGTTTTCCATAGACTGATGGCTATGTTCATTCTACTATTGTCATTACGTAAGATTATGTACTTTCCACCCACCTCCCCTTTTTTTTTTGGCCCAAGTCTGGACTATTTCAGTTTGTTTGTGTGTGTGTGTGACATGTGTGTGTTTGTGTTTGTGTTTGTAAGATGACACAAAAACAGAATTCGCGAAGGTTTTGTTTTGTTTGACTCTTTTTGCGCTTATTTCCGAGCGTCGGAATTTTGTTTTTGACTCCTTTTTTGAGTCAAAGATCTGCAGGTTTGTTCCGGAAAAAATAGTCGAGAATAAAAAGAAATTATAAGGGCAAAATTGGCTTTAAAATAATTTAAAAAAAAGTTTGAGAACTCCTCTTTCTTTGTTGATAAACTCTTTTTTTTTAACTACTTAAATTAAGTGGTACGATAGAAAATAGAAAAAAACTTTGTCTTTGCCACCATGCTGAAGACTGTTTCTATTAGTGCCAGACGCTTCTACAGTCTTTTTGGCTTTGAAGGACTCAGATCATCCTCGGCCGCTAAGGATGCCATGAGCATTGCAAAAGGTTCTGCTGAAATGGTGAGCGGTGGTGTTGAACCAACAACAATCCCTAAGCAGGACCTCAAACTGCCCAAGACAGGCACAAAGAATACACCAGATCATTTCAAGTTTCAATACTCATTTGCTGGCTATGTGCACCATGGGTCTGTTCATAAACCTGTGGTGAGCTCACTTATGGACCTCACTGACTCTACTTCAAACATATCGATGCTGCCCAGAAGAAGGCTACATGATAATCCATATGAAACATTATCAATCAAAAATGGGGATGATGCGATGATTTTGAGTCCTAATTTATTGGGTGTTGCTGATGGAGTGTCTGGGTGGGAAAAAGTTCATGCCGACTCTGGCATGTTTGCGAGATCATTTCTTGAGAACATCTCTAGAAACTTTACTGAGTTGACATACAAATACTCAGACAGGTTGCAGATGATAGATAATAAACAACTTTCGTCGAGATTAGATGAATCATTTAGAGAAACGTTGAAGATTATGCACGATGAAGGTTTTAATGGCTCATCAACTTTAGTTGCCGGTATGATAATTGACAAATCTCTGAAGATGTTAAATATTGGCGATTCAAAGATCATGGTTATTAGAAAAGGTGAAATTGTCGCGGCAAATCAAGAACAATACACCAAATTGACACCATTTCAAGTTGGTACGCAGGAAAATGCTAAGCTTCCTTCTCAGTTGGTTGAATATTATGACTTCCAATTAGAGAATGATGACATTGTTCTGGTTTGCTCAGATGGGGTTACCGATAATTTATACCCGGATGAGATCTTGGAGATTATCAATAAGAATCTGAATATTGAAAAGACAAATCTTCAAGAAGTTTCAAATTCATTGTTATACAAAACAAAATCTACAGCATTTGATAACTACTGCGTCACACCATATGTCGAGAAGATCAATGAAATCGATAACAACTTCATCACGGGTGGGAAACTGGATGATATTTCAATTTGTGTTTCAAAAGTTGTTGTCAATAACTAAGCTTCAATTTAAGCTGACACACAACAAACAAGATCGGTTCCAAGCTTGATCAATAGTAATAATGAAAATAAATATTAATAATAAGATACGGGTTTTGGTTTTTATGGTTATATATGGGAAAATGGGTAATTTTTATAGAAGAATTATATATCAATTTTGATACTTCGATGTAGTCTGTGATTGTTCAAGTGGTAATATTTTACATCAATGTCAAGTGTCCTTACCGAGAAGTACGCGAATCCGTGTTTTTTTTTAATCCGCGAAAATTGCCTCTTTAAAATCCATCTCCAAAAATCAAGAAATTTCAAAGAGATTTCATTTGTTAGTGTCAAGAGACTTTGATTTACCGTACCTCCTGTCTAGAGTCCGCTATTTGGGTAGTTCAATCATCATCTTAACGAGGAATACAGTGTTTCTGTTTGTTTTTGAATTGAAAATCGGATCATTATAAGCATTTTAAAAGGTCTGTTTTTTTTTCAACAGGTCTAAATACAGATCAAATAGCAAAGTAAGAGTTACACAGAGTTATTATCATTTCATTTTTCGATATTTGAAATACCTGTTTGAAATTTTCAAGTAATTCATTTCTGTACATATTCAGACCGCACTACTATCTGTTTGTCCTCATATCCAAACTTGATATCCGAAAATGTCTTCAAACAATTCCAATGGCACTGATTTGTACTCCACCACTTCAAGATTCTCCAAGGCTGTCAGTGCCACTGCTTCGGCACTTATAGCTCCTTCAGAAGGAGGTTCAGATGCCCTTTTGTCAAACTCCACCTACAAATATGCAATGAGGGAAGCACTAACGGGAAAGAATTCCTTAAGTTTACAAAGAAGGCGACATGATCCTGTCGATTTATTTGGTAGTAAATATGCATCATCCTCTACTGAATACTATAAAAAGGCATTCAAAAGTTCATCCACTGCTTACAAGATACTGACTCATATACCCGATGAGTTGCTTGAAGAGGTTCCAGAAGAGGCACCCGCTAGTTCAAGCGGCTTTTCACTATTTCAAGGGTTCAACGCTGCTTTACCGGACGTTGATGAGGAGATAGAACTCAGTAAGCATTTGCAGAAAGGTGATGACTTTATGAGAACGTTGATGAATAATGAGCGAGAGAATGACGAAGATGACTTCAACTTTAGGCTACCAAATGGAATCACCAAAGAAAAAATTACCGAATCATATTCGACTCCAAAGTTGACACATTATAAACAACTTTTGAATGACAATTTGGATCTTTTAGAGATTAGAAAAAACTTAGCAGCAAGTGAAATTATGGAAATTGATAACAAGATAGCGAAATTGCAAGAGCTAAGAAATTTGGTCTTCAAAAGAGTAGCTAAGTTTGAACAGAATGAGCTATTCTTGGAGACTCATCTACAGGATATAACAGACAGGATCCAGATGATCAAAGATTACAGCATGGAAAGATCGGATGACGATGAGGATGATAAGAGAGAACACTCTGCAGTTGAAAATGAAAACGAGTCTCTTGATGAAGACGACGAAAACAATACACCGTTGGTATCACAAAGCATATATGGTAAATTACAAGAGAAGCCACCAAGATTCAGAAAGAAATCACGCAACTTGAGAAAAACAACTCCAACATTACAACAGTATTATGAACCAGGTACACAGATAAGAACTATTAAAGCCCATGAAGAATCCATCACCTGTTTTGATTTCGATATCCCATTTGGTACTTTAGTCACAGCCTCATTAGACAACACAGTAAAAGTCTGGGATTTGAGTCGTGGTAAATGTCATGGTCTACTAGAGGGGCACAATGCTGCAGTGAAATGTGTTCAAATGGATGAAAACTTAGTTGTATCAGGCTCATTAGATGCCTCATTGAAGTTATGGGATATAAGTAGAGGTCTGATTAATGATGAAGATGATGGTCCATTAATTCATTCCTTCGAGTCACATATGGAAGAAATCACTGCTTTAAGTTTCCACAATTATAATTTGGTTAGTGGTTCACAAGATCGAACAATTAGACAATGGGATCTACAAACAGGACATTGTTTGCAGACCATCGATGTTTTATGGGCTTCACAGATGAATAACTCTACAGCATTAGACGCTTCAGTAGCTATTGACAGATCAGTTCCATTTATCGGAGCTTTACAAACTTATGATGCAGCCTTAGCTACAGGTACCTCAGATGGGTTAGTTAGATTGTGGGATCTAAGAAGCGGGGATGTGGTCAGAACTTTAGTTGGTCATACAGGGCCTGTTACAGCTTTACAATTTGATGATAAGCACCTAGCAACTGGTAGTATGGATAGATCTATCAGAATTTGGGACTTAAGAACTGGCGGAATTCATGATGCATATGCCTACGAATCACCAATTTCATCCTTACAATTCGATTCAAGAAGAATAGTCTCCTCTAACAATGAAAAGACAGTTAAGATCTATGACAGATTAGAAGAAACGCATTCATCTTGTGGTGGAAAAAATGGTAGCGCCATAATCAACTATGTCCGCTATAGAGAAGGGTACTTGGTCGAAGGTAGAGCTGATGGTGATATAGGTGTTTGGGCAATTTGATCAACAGCATATATATAGGGATCATTATGATATAAACAGATACATATTCCAAGGTTTTACATAGTTAGCATAAACCCTTTGCTGCTTGGCAATTATGAGACGATTACGTGATATAGTTAGTCATTTACTAGTTCGCATCGGTTGTCTGGTTTCTCGAACGAAGATCTGCTTGATCAGTGTAGATCATCTCAAGCACCTGCGGTCTCTTCAAGGCTGAGTTATCCAATTAAAGATGCAGACATCTCACTCAATAGCTCTAGCTATATCAATTGGAAATCACATCAGTTTTTATTTACATGGAGAGATCCCACCATAACGCACAATCTTATTTGTCTGGAAAATAACAGTTAAGTAAGTTACACGTTTTGAAGATGAGTCGTTGTCCCTAATTAGAACTTTCAGTATACTTAATCATCCTCTAACTTTGGCAATTTTCTGACATTGATCTTCCCAGTAGTTTCGAGACTTTAATTGGCAATCTACTCAAGGATTCTTAATCAAAATCTGTTCAACTCTAGATCTTTGCTTGTTATACAAAGGGCAAGCAATTACTGTATTACTTTTGGATGTCATCTCTCTTTCAATTCTTTTAGTGCAGTAGAAAGTGGTAAAAGACTGATAGTACATTCGCTTAAGAGCTGTAGGAGCTTACAGTACCTCCAGTTACCATGCACGCTTTTTTCAATCACTGCCAAGTTTGACGTCAGAGATATCTCAGGCGTGAAAGTATTCAAGACTTGCAGTCAACACCCGTTTTATTGTCCCATCATGAATCTCAGCCTCGCCTCTGCCGCCAATGTCAGTATACTACACAATATATATGACCTTTTAAGTAAGTGCTCTTATCAGCTTGATCTCAAACACTGTAGCAGAGACCATCAATTAGCTTATCTGATACTTCCTTTGCGATCTTTCGGTTGATTGATGTATGTTTCCATCCCAAGTGCTTCTCTAGTCTATATTCAAAATATATTAACTGGCCGCCAGTATTTGTTTGGGACACACCGTCGGAATTAGCTGTTTAATTGGTAAATACCACAGATTCCGACCCCGCGCTAATAATTTTCAAGTTTCGCGCGACAAAATTCTTTTGATGTTGGCGTCAATAAACTGAAGAAGGAAACAGACGTTTAAACATTAGTTATTGATCAGCCCCAATTACCCGTTTAAGAGTGCAATAAAACAATGAGCTTCGGTGGTCAAACTCCAACTGTGGTTGTGCTTAAGGAAGGCACTGATACCTCCCAAGGCAAAGGCCAAATCATCTCTAATATCAATGCTTGTGTCGCCATTCAAGACACTTTAAAACCAACTTTAGGTCCACTAGGTTCTGATATTTTGATTGTTAGCTCTAATGGTAAAACCACCATCTCTAATGATGGTGCTACTATTCTTAAACTATTAGATGTTGTTCATCCAGCTGCTCAAATCTTAGTTGATATATCAAGAGCACAAGATGCTGAAGTTGGTGATGGCACAACCTCAGTCACTATATTAGCGGGTGAATTACTAAAAGAGTCTAAAGGCTTTATTGAAGAAGGTATCTCATCACATGTTATTACCAAAGGTTACAGAAAGGCTGTCAGTTTGGCCATTAAGAAAATCAGAGAACTAGCTGTTAAGATTGATAAGAAGAGTACGAATCCACAAGAGTATCGTGAATTATTGGAAAGATGTGCGAAAACTGCCATGTCTTCTAAATTAATCAGTCAAAACTCACAATTCTTTGTCAAGATGGTCGTTGATGCAGTTTTATCATTAGATCAAGAAGACTTGAATGAAAAACTGATTGGTATTAAGAAAATCCCTGGTGGTGCCATTGAAGATTCTTTATTCGTAAATGGTGTTGCTTTCAAAAAGACATTTTCCTATGCTGGTTTTGAACAACAACCAAAGAAATTCACCAACCCAAAGATCCTGAGTTTGAACTTAGAATTGGAATTAAAGGCCGAAAAGGATAACGCTGAAGTCCGTGTTGAAAAAGTTGATGATTACCAACAAATTGTTGATGCGGAATGGCAAATCATTCTAGATAAACTAAAACTCATTGAAGATTCCGGTGCCAATGTTGTGTTATCCAAGTTACCAATTGGTGATTTAGCCACCCAATACTTTGCCGACAGAAACATTTTCTGTGCTGGTAGAGTTGCAAGCGAAGATATGGAGAGAGTTATACAATCCGTTGGTGGATCTATCCAATCCACTGTCACAGATCTAAAACCGGAACATTTAGGTACTTGTGATTCATTTGAGGAAATCCAAATAGGTTCAGAAAGATACAACATTTTCAAAGGCTGTCCAGAAGCTAAATCTTGTACATTATTATTAAGAGGTGGTGCGGAACAAGTCATTGCTGAAGTTGAAAGATCTCTACATGATGCTATAATGATTGTTAAGAGAGCTGTTCAGAACAACGAAGTTGTTGCTGGTGGTGGTGCTGTTGAAATGGAAGTTTCCAAATACTTGAGAGACTACTCTAAACAAATCCCAGGTAAAGAACAACTAATCATAAGTGCATTTGCCAAGGCATTAGAAGTTATTCCAAGACAGCTGTGTGAGAATGGAGGCTTTGATGGTACAGATCTATTGAACAAGTTAAGAATGGCCCACGCTAAAGGTGAAACCTGGTATGGTATCGATTTCAACAAGGAAAATATTGGTGATAACTTTAAAGAATTCATTTGGGAACCTGCTCTAGTGAAGGTTAATGCCTTTTCATCTGCGACTGAGGCTGCTAACCTAGTGTTGTCCGTTGATGAGACTATCAAGAATAAAGAAAGTGGTAATCCAAATGCTGGCATGGCTCCTCCACCTGGTAGAGGTAGAGGTGTTCCACGTTAAGATAGAACCACCCAACAATTTCACTTAAATAGATAATTCTTTCCATAGCAATTTCACTTTGTCTCTTGTGGGGGTTTTTTTTCATTATGTAATTAAAGATTAATTATTTGTACTAATGTCATACTATATTAATGCGATTTTAATAAGTTGATTACTCCTCTTCACTGCTGCTGACTTCATCTTCATCTCTTGATAATCCAGCGAGACTCCTGAAATTCATTGGACCAGGACCATTAGTCTTGATATCATAATTTTTCTTTTCCTTAGCCTCTGATCGGCCTTCATCAACAGTAATGAAATTTTCCTCCTCACTCAACAATTCCTCTTCCAGTTCATCAACCAGCGAACCAAATTCATCATCTTCGTCACTTTGATCTTCTTCAGGCGATGACTGTTGAGGAATCGTCGGCGTGGATATGGCAGAAGGTGGCTTCTTGGAGCTCACTTGATTATGCATAGGTTTCAATTCCTCAGTTATCGTAGGTGACGTAACTGCACTAGACGGTTCTAGGATTGATGGAGTGGAAATTTTAGGGATAAGATTTTTCTTCTCAGGTGATAATTGGCTTGAAGCCGTTGTAGCTCTTGAATATGACTGATTTAACGGAGATGGGGCAGATGGTTTAGATATTGGAGCAGAAGATTTCTTTGGGGAAGTCAATTTGGACAATGGTAGTTCATCATCTGACGAATTGACAGATGGGGATCTTCTAGATTTGGGTACTGTAGGAAGAGGAGTCTTTGCTCGCTTTGGTTGAAAGATCGAAGCTTCTGTCTTTACTCTTTTCTTTTTTGGTGCAGGTTCTATTTTTGGTTTGGATATAGGTTCAACAACCTTGATTGGTTCCTTTATTGAGGAAATTTTATTAAATCCTGTTGTTCGAAGTCTTGTATCAACTCTCTGTAGTTCAAAGCTCTTTAGTTTATCATTATAGACAAGCACACACTCTAGTTCTTGTGGTTGTGTTAATTCACCATCTATTATCACTGCATCGGATTCCTATCTCCATTAATTAGTCTCGGTTCTTCCGCTAGATCACCTAAGAAAAATCGATAACACTTACATCCGTTGATTCTGCTTTGATCTGGAACGTCTTTAGTCTTCCTTCGTCTCTATTGAGCTCCAAAGTCTTGGAATCGTCTACATCTGTAGGAACAACGTCATCTTTTGGATGGTCAGTATGCTGAGTATCGATAAATTTCAAATCCACTAAATCTCAACTCACAGGTTATGCTGACAATCTCGTCATTCTTCTTCTTCATAGAGCCATTTTGTAGATGTGGGCTCCCTGTCCCAGATAAAAGCTCCCAAAGTGCATCGCTCAGTTCCAGCTCATACTCTCCATCAGGAATTACGGTCGTCATTTCTGGCGATTTAACGATTTGAAGAGAGATTGACCGATAATGATGGATTTATTTGGGGGAATTTCCTTGGGTCTTAAATTGATGCCTGGAGAGATTGGTATTAATAACAATTCTCGATTCTCCTCCCTGTGTCCGAACCGAAAATCCCCCCCCCCCTCCTGAGGAGAGGACGGTCGCTAACTAGCACGCAATTGTTGGGCAACCTCCTGGGCAGCTTAGCTTCCTGTGCACTAGTTGCTGGGAAATTACATCTGTGATGCCGGGAATTACTATTAAAAGAGATGGATCGATGAGAGACAATAAGAGGCCTGTGAAGGGGTATACCTTACCTAGTATCAAAACCAATACATCAATTAATTAGTTTGATCAAACAATATTTATTGGACAAATCAACACCATCAACAATGATCAGGATCTAAGAGCTCTCAATCTTTCTGTTAGTTTATCTTCCTTCTCTTCTGAATTGGCAACTTTAATACTCTTCAAGGTCTCTTCTGCGTTTTCAGGTAGATTGTGTTTTATCTCCAACCCAGCCTCATCAGCAACTTTACTCATTAATAGATCAACTTCTTCCTGAGGTGTCGTTAGAGCTGTGGCATTGTTTGTAGCTCCTTCATAATATTCAGTAGATGCATCTAGATCCTCAAATTGCTGTTCAAATTTCTCCATAACTAATGAAATATGTTCCAAATTCATTGTCTGTAAAGCTCTGTCCATACCTTTGATCACATTTGTCATGTTACCTGTCACTTGCCTCATTGTCACTGCAGTTTGAACACGTGAGGCAACGGCATCAATTCTGGACGCTAGTCTTAGTAAATTTATTCTTTCATTGGCTTTACGAATGGCATTTTGGGCATATAGTTTGGCGATATCTTCATTGCCCTGTATCATAGCCTGAGGTAACGGTCAGTACTAGAACTCCTTACATCAACCAGTATAATTTGACTCACTTTTTTAACTTTGTTCTTTTCTGTGTTCTCTTCCTTCCCAGCTTTGGCAGCTTGTCTATTCAACTGCTTAGCAGTAAACTGCACTCATAGTTAGTAAACCCGTGATACCATATCGATAACAGGATAAACTCACTTTTAATTGAAATAATGACTCTTAATTTTTTGTTAGTAGAGTCCAGAATAAACCTAATCACGAGGTATTGGAAAGCATATGACTAATAAATAAGTACTCACTTTCTAAACCTGACATTTTGATGCCTATTCTACTTTCTTTAGTTACTTGTCATTCTCTAATCATTTTGGTTTCTTTTGACTTGAGAATCCTGGAAATCTATCTGAAAGAATAGTGCGCCCACCAAAAATACTAGTGATGATGCTACATAACATTAAACATTCGTTAAACACATTATGTTGAGGGTTTTCTATAAATTAAGTAGCTAGTAGATCACTTAGTCTTCTCCTCAAGCTCCTGCTCTAGTTTCCTTATTTCCTCTTCTTCTTCCTTTATCAATTGCGCAGCTGTTTTTTGGATCTTCCCCGCGGTGTAATCTCTATCTAGGGAGACATTTAGCACTGATAATTTCCTTCTCTGCTTTTCCAAAGTGTCTTCATATTCCATAATCTCACTATTTAAAGTCTTCCATCGTTGTATATAATCTTGTAACTCTTGTTCGACACCATCGATTGGATATTTCTCTAACAACTGGCGAACAGTCTCACCGAGTACGTCAACATCAAAATCATATTGGTTTTCCTCATTGAAACGATTCAATAGGTTCTTGACGCCCTTATTATACTCAGATGTAATAGGTGGCACTTGCTCTCTGGGAACAGCCACAACGGCAGGTCTATCCACTATGTTATTCTCTGACTCGTTCAACTGTTGCAATTCCAACTGTTCGAATTCATAGTTCAAGCGATCCACAGCACCTCTTTTACCATCTTTCCGTTCAGGAATGCCCTGCTTATCAACGCGATATAACGCATTTTCATGGGAGTTGGCATCTCGTAGCAATGTGGTGATATCTGGTTTGTTGATGATTGCATTTGTAAATATTCCTGGAGGACGAAAATAAAGAGTCTTTAGTGAATTTGATGAATCAGTAATGGAATTTAGATAGCTTGAAAGTTCGGACATGATAATGGAAAGTTCTTATTATCTAATTTGGCAAAGACTTTAACTTTGTGTTTATGTGTGTTTCCAAATTGTTACAAGACGCGCTTTTGCGGTTCGACAATTGCGAGATAACTAAACTCAACCTGAAATCAAACCAAATTACAGGAGACAAAAGGGAGAAATCTTTTCTAGTTTCTGTTGGGTGAATAGTATTGTACACTGTCAGTAGTCAACTCTTAGGAAGCCTGTCATCAAGGGAAGGGGGGAATGAGGGTTTGATGACAGACATGATTGGATCCAACAATGATTAGCTGCGAAAATTACCGTTTATAGATATACGGTAATGATGTATCATGTGATAATGACAATCTCCGACTTGGGAGCGACAGAAATACCTAAAGCAGATCGTAATAATCATCACTCTATTGGAATCTTGATCTACGAATTGGAAACTGTATTCTTGTTAAAAAGATCAGCAAAGTGGTTCATCAACATGGCCTGATTATACTTCAATTATTTTTGAGTTGAAATGGAACGATTTTTACAGGGATCAAACTATGACACCCACATAAAATGGTGTCACACTTATCAAGCTCATCGACTTAGCTATGATGCCACAGTTTTATAAACGTTATAAAGTTTTACAAATCCACTAAAACTTTGCACAATCAACTATTCATCGGCCCAATTGATCACAAGATGACTCAACCAGCTACTAAGAAACAAAAGAGATCGTTCCAAAAGGTTGAGAACCCACAACCTTTAATTGTCAACTTCTTTCAAGCGTTCACCCCAGTCTTACATGCCCCAGGTCAATGGAAGAATCCAAGAGATCAATCTCGTAATTACACCAAACCTGAATATTGGGTTAAAATTGCACAGATTGCAGAAAAGGGTAAAGTCCATGGTTTATTCATTGGTGATTCATTGGCTATCTATGGTGGTTATAAATCTCAAGGTTTAGGTGGCCCTTTTAACTATGAGGAGGCTGCTAAATCTGGTAATAATTTCCCAAAGAATGATCCAACTGCTTATCTGTCAGCCATTGCTATTTCCACAAAGAACGTTTCTGTTGGGTTCACGTGTTCAACTTTAAGTGAACATCCTTATCATTTTGCTAGAAGAATGGCAACTTTGGACCATTTATCAGGTGGGAGGGTCGGTTGGAACGTTGTTACATCATTCTTACCATCTGCAGGTCGTCAATTAACTGGGGAGTTACCAGAGAAGAATACTCGTTACGAAAAGACTGACGAATATTTACAAGTCTTTTATGAATTATTGCTATCATCTTGGAGAGATGACGGTGTTGTCTTTGATAGAGAAAAAGGTATCTTCTCCAATCCTGATGCCATTAGAGAGATCAACTTTGATGGAAAATACTTCAAAGTACCAGGTCCTCAAATCACTGAACCTTCACCACAACGTATCCCATTGATTATTCAAGCTGGTACTTCACCAAAAGGTATTGAATTAGGTGCCAAACACGCTGAATTAATCTTCGTCGGTGGCAGAGGTCCAGAGGCCGTCAAAACATCAATTGACAAGATCAAAAAAGTTGCTTCTGACAAATATGGTAGAGGTCCAAACAGTATTAAGTTCGTTACTATTGTTCGGGTTATTGTTGGCAAAGATTCGAAGGCAGCTCAAGAAAAATACGAAGAAGTCCTGAAATATCAAGATGATGAAGGTCTTCAAGTGCAATTAGGTGGGACTGGTACTGATTTATCCTTGGCCACTTGGGACGAAGATCTCACTAAACATGAAAATGAAGCACTTAGAACTTTAGCTGAAGGTTTCGCAAAGGCTCATCCGGGTGAGAAGATTACTAGAAGATTTGTTGTTGATAATAGTCACAAAACTATTGTTGGGTCACCAGAAGAAGTTGCTGATGAGTTAGAAGACTTTGTTGCTAGATCTGGTGTTGATGGTTTCAACTTCACTAATGTTGTTTCCCCAGAAAACTTTGAAGATATTGTCGAGTACTTAATTCCTGAATTACAAAAGAGAGGTCTTGCACAAACAGAATATGCAGTTGATGGTGGTACTTACAGAGAACAAGTCTACAGAAAAGCTGGTCATACCTTCGTTCCTGAAGACCATTACGCTTATGGTTTAAAATGGGGAGCTGGTGTCTCTAAGGAAGAATTCGAAGAAAGATTAGCAGAATTGAAAGAGAAACAGAAAGAGTTAGTAATCACTGCTGAAAGTTAGTCTATCATAGATTTGTACATTCTTAATAAAAGAAAAAGTTATAAGGTGACTTTGTTTCAATATTGTATTAAGTTCATAATTATCGTTAAATATTCGTACTAGCCTTAGTGTCTTAATTGTACTGTATCCTTTTTGAGTTACTTTTTTCAAGGGCTTTCAGCCGCTGGTCTATCCCACTGAATATTAGCAACCGCATTGTCAAGGACACTGAAGTCGAAATGATCAATACTATTGAAATCAGTAGTTGCAACCACATTATCAAGCATTTCATAAATTTCGTTTGTTTCATCATGAGAAGGAATTTGTGCATATGTTGGCGGTGCTTTGTAATTTTTCATTGCTTCTTCATACGAGGGGAGTTCCTCTTGCTGGGAATGTGAGATGTTGTTTATTATAGGAAGCTGATTTGTAGATCTGGCACTCATGAGATCAATCTGATGATGGGTTTATTACCAAAGATTGCGGAGCAATATTAATTTTTGTTTAATATGCAGGGCGCCGGATTCACCCAAAAGGTGGAGTTTATCATTAGCATCAGCATCAGTATTAGCATTGAGCATCATCAGAGGTCGGAAGAGCCTTGGTTAGGTTCTCGTGACCATCTCGGAATTCACCAAAAAAGGCCCGATGATAGCAAGCAACTGTCTACCCATGCTACAGCAACTGTCTACCCATGCTACGGCAACAAAAACCCCATCATTGAAGGTGCCTATGAAGGAATTTCATATCTTAAAAGGAAGGATCGAGTTACTGTGAACCGGGAACATTGTGAAAGTACTCTGGAGATCTACTTCGTCAGAAACTAATTGGTGGTAATCGCGGCTTCGACAAGATCCAGTACCATACAAATAAAAGCCCGAGTAGTATGATTCTCTGCATTCAGAGCTAAATGAATAGGAATACAGTTAGCTATGTCCAATTCTATACTATTTAATCACGATCACGGTCTCTGATCAAGTTAGAATATTGCTGTATCTATTTGCACTAACGCTAGGATTTTGATGGAATCAAAATTTGATCATTATCTGTAGTTGATGAATCATGGAGTTATTCATGCACAGTATAAAGCGTCGCATATCTCTGTTACTTCCTTTTACGTGCGAGCTAGTACGGATACAACAGGTCAGCAGGACTATTGCTACCTAACCAGAACGTCGATAAGCTTGTCTAAGTTTGAAAGCATATGACTCTTGCAAAAAGTATACGATATCGTCGCTTAATATGGTCATTGTCCGGAGATCAAATATCCCTGCAGGGAAGGAGACCTAACCGATATCATAATTGCGAGTATCTGGAAAGGAATAGCCTAATATATATGGCTACAATACAGGCTTGCCGGTAGAAAAATCTTTTTTTTTCATTGTGATTTTTGAATAAATACTAGCTATTTGATGGAGCACTAACTTTGGTGACTTTAATGTTCTTATCACCCCATTTGTTCAAATGGTTAGACAATGTACCTTCAGCGTGCAGTTTCTTCATTTCATCACAACCACCTCTTGATATACCATTGACAAATAGATTTGGAACAGTTTTTCTTCCTGATTTAGCAGCGATGTATTCTTGAAGTTCCTTCCCGTTCTTATGTTTATCTAATTCAACAATGGTTGGTGGGGGATTGATTTCATACTCTGATTTTAGTAAGGACTTTAAAGCAGCGCTAAACCCACAGTAGGTCTTTGAGAATATGACAACTGGGGATAAATTTAAAATTGATTGGAATTCTTGAGCAGCATCAAATACCTCAACAGAACCGCCGCCTCCTTGGGATTGTTCTTTCTTAATCTCTAGATTACTTTTATCCGTTCCTTTAGCTTCTTGAACTTTTTGCTTCAATTTATCCTCATTTTGCTTGATTGCTGACTCGTCGATTGCGCCAATTTTGGTTGTTGTCTCTACTTTGTGTTTAATCTTTGGGGCAGAATCGCCTGAGCTTTGCGATATTATCTTTGAAATGTTGTTGTTATGAGTCGTGATGATGATGAAAACAAGTGTCAGTAGAGCAGCGCTGACCACTAGGATTCTTGTCTTTCTTGATGAAACCATGATGCTTATGGGAAGGAGTAAACAGGAAAAGCTTATAAGTTGACAGAGATAATTATTATTTCTTGGGTGTGTGTCTGTGTGTGTGTGTGTGTGTGTGTGTGTGTGTTTTTTCCCTTCTTCTTTATTTTTGGCGATGGTATCCCAGTACGAACCAAGAGTGCATATCTCTGCATCATAATTATAATTATAAAACAAGAGTTAATTTACCGATAAATCGGGGAGTTTCTCCTTCTGGGTGATTGACGGCTGTAACAAATCTCGACCCGACGTGTATGACCTGAAAAATACTGTGAGGGGAGGTTGAACTTACAAGCTTATAGTTAATTGATATGTCTCTTCCCTCTTCTTTCCTTCTAGAATGGGCTGTTTCAACGCTTAGAATTCCACTGGAGGAGTTATGCTCTATGCTCACCCCATGTCGGCTTGATATCAGTAATCATATCGCTGAGCCGCCAAAAAAGAGATACAGATGAGTTCTGCATCACCATGCCGGTGATTCATGGGAAAATGGTTAAACCCTGTACAGGACCCGGGTTCTTGACATATTTTGATATTTCGCTGACAAAGATCGTCAGTTTGCAAAAATTTAATTTTTGCAAATCTTTTGTTTGTTGTGTCGATAATTGTTAGTTGTAATTACACTTTGCAGTTCCTTGGTATCATCTTCCTACGATCAATTTGATATCAATGTCAGGGAATCAACTATCATAAAGACGTTTGATATATATGGAATACTGTAGTCGAAATACTGGATAAGCAGGATTCGGATTGCTCCAGTATACGCTTAAAAAAAGATTGATGTCTTAATTCGAGATTTGTTCCCTCATAGTCAAAGTATAATCTTGTGTTTGAACACTTATAATATTGAATCAAAGTCAACTGACTTATATTTCCTCAATATCCATAGTATCACTTCGCAGAACTTAGCTTCAATAAGCTGATGGGTCCTCAAATTCAGAAAACCACAGATCTCAATCTCGCCATCTAATTAAAACTTCATCGGTTCTAAACTTCTGCGTGCAAACTGTGTCCTCAAACGCAAACTTTTGGCCCATTCTATACTCCAACAACCCAGCATGAGCAATCATGATCCCATTATCAATGCAAAATCTTTCATCAGTGGCATAAATGGACCCTTTCCTGTCCAAAACCATCGATTCCATCATCTGTTGTAACCTTTCGTTACAACCAACACCACCAACGATAAGTACTTGTGTTGTATTCACATGAGCCATAGCACGTTCTGTAATTTCAACAAGCATCGCAAATAGAGTTTCTTGAAGTGAAAAACATAGATCCTCAACTGTAATTTTAGGTTGTTTTGTCTCTTTATCAAACACAATCTTGTTGGAATAGTTTTTCTTGAATAGATCATTAGCGAGTTGGTCAATATATGCTAGGATACCACTCATACTGAGATCCATACCTTTAACTGTATATGGTAGTTCGACATAATTCTTTCCCTTTTTGGCCAATTGTTCAATATTGTAGCCGGGACTTGGATCATTCGGAATCTTCAAAGTTCTTGCAAATCTATCAAGACAATTACCAATGGCAATATCCAATGTTTCACCAAAGATTCTATATCTTTGGTTCGAATATGCAATGACCTGGGTATTACCACCACTGACATATAACACAACTGGATTATCAGCACCTGTGATCTCTCTCCCCATTTCGATATGACCGATACAATGATTCACTCCAATCAAAGGTAAGCTCCAAAGTTGACTTAGCGTTCTAGCAGCGATCACAACGCTTTGCAATGGGGCACCCATTCCGGGACCTTTAGTAAAACATATACAATCTAATTCATCTCTGGTCACACCAGCTTCTTCAATAGCCCTTTTAATCAAGCGCACAACCCAATTTCTATGATGACGTGCTGTATCTCTAGGTAAAAACCCTTCCCCAGGTGGAGTAATGTATGTATCCCTGATATTTGATAACACTTCAGCTCTGTTGGTTTGAGATAAGCGACTCAAGTTGTGTCGTATTATCCCAACACCAAGTTTATTTGCAGAACCTTCAAGACCGATGGCAGTATAGAACTTTTGACCCGGCTTAGCATAGAAATCTAAATCAACCATCTTTGAAAACGTCTGAATCTAGCTTTGATTAACAGATCTGACACCATCGATAGCTCCCAACCTCATCAATTTATGATGACATTCGTGAAATTTTCTTTATTTCAGCCCTAAATTTTAGTCACATGATTTAAGCCCTAACCAGTTTTTATTCTCACCGACACCCTTACACCCAATGGAGCATTCTTGCGGCCCCTTACAAAAATTGTCTAGAACTCTTTTTCCTTCTTACCTAATATCTGACATAATCTAGGTTGACAAAAAGGTATGGTAGACCGCGAATTCAAACTTTCCACACTGTATTGGTGAAAAAAAAGTTGAAACTTCAATCTTCACTATACATACTAGAAGAGGTTTAGAACAATCAACACATCAAGATGGCTTCTGAATTAACTGTTCAATCTGAACGTGCTTTCCAAAAAGTATGTTATCACGAAAGAGAGAGAGAGAGTGTGTGATAAACTGTTCCAAGAAGAAGGCATTACTTTGATTTCAATAAAAAATTTTAACCAAATGATTAAATTCAAATTTAATACGTGAATGGAACAATAAAGATTATTAAAATAGTGATATCAAGAGAACTCAGTGTATCTATATTCAATCTCCCATTCATGAAGGCGATAATAAACGGTAATATCCGTGCAGTTTAATCGTCTAATATTTCTAACAGTAAACTATCATAAACTTTTATAATCAACCAAAAAGTTCCTCCTTCGGCTTCTTCAAAGTGATAGAATGACCTTCATATATGAAACAGAGACCTCTATTCTCATATCCAAGAATTTGAACATTTTTACTAACAATTCGTTTTTAGCAACCACACATCTTCACCAACCCAAAAGCTAAGGCTAACCGTAGAACCAAAAGATGGTTCAAGGATGTTGGTTTAGGTTTCAAAACCCCAAAAACTGCCATTGAAGGTACTTACATTGACAAGAAATGCCCATTCGTTGGTTTAGTCTCAATCAGAGGTAAAATTTTAACCGGTACCGTTGTCTCCACCAAAATGCACCGTACCATCATCATCAGAAGAGATTACTTACACTATGTTCCAAAATACAACAGATACGAAAAACGTCACAAAAACTTAGCTGCTCACGTTTCCCCAGCTTTCCGTGTTGAAGAAGGTGATTTGGTCACTGTTGGTCAATGTAGACCAATCTCAAAAACTGTTAGATTTAACGTCTTAAAAGTTCAACCAGCTGTCGGTAAAGCTAACAAAAAATTCTCAAAATTCTAAACTGACTTTTGTTAAATTTTAAATAGTTTTTAAAAAGGTTTTTAGGTAATATAATCCATTGTAAAGTAACATAAAGATAAAGATGTAGTTAGTGACCATTTATCAATTAAGTAGTTTGTAGCAATTGTCAACACTTCTGCTTATATAATTGTTTTTTTTTCCGCGAAATCGTTTTATAAAAAAAAAAGTTGCTGCAACGGAAAATTTGACGACGTAACCCTTCCTTCGAAACATCAACAAAAGGGTAACCTCGGTGAACAAAGGGTAACTTATCATCATCTCAAGTGACACATAGGCTTTTCTATTAGCCGTATAGCTCTTATTAATTAAGACTCCCTGAGACTCTCCACCTCATTGATCCTACTCGAAGATATTCTGTCCAATATGGGAGGCAAAGAGAATCAAGAAGGTGCAAAGGCCCTCTTGGACTTACAAAAGAAAGAGAAGCGTGAACATGCAGCAGATGCCTCGACAGAAGGTGCCTCGACAGAAGGTGCCAATGAAGATACGGATAAGAATAATGTTGAGGCTGCTGTTCTGAAATATGTTGCTGGTACTCTGGTAAGTGATAGCTCTAACGAAAACAATAACAAAAACAATGGCAATAGTAATAACAATAAGAATAATAATAATATCAACAACAGTACAGGAAAGAAATCGAATAAGAGAAAAAAGTCCTTCAATCATGAAGAGATGAATGATTTCCAACATTGGAATGCCTTTTTGGATACTGAGCAACTGCATGATGAAGCTAAAACTGACAATTCAAAACCTAAGAACAAAAAGAAGAAGAAACAAGACGTCACTGTTGACCCGGAATTAGCACAACTCGATGATACCACGGATCATGAACAATTGGTTAGGGCCGCTATTCTAGACGCTAATCAATTGGCCCATGATGCGAAGATCAATATACAAGACTACATCCAGCAACCACAAGAGGAGAATGATGGAAAATACAGTCAATTGGCCCACGAAGCCTTAGATAATACCATCATTCAAGCTGCAGTGGCTGCTCAAGAACGTGAACAGGCTAAAGAATCTATTGCAAAAGGTAATCAATTAGAAGAGACCCAACCCAAACATGTTACAAGTGATGCTGCTGAGCTGGTTGCTGCTGCTGCAACGAAGGCCTCCAACTGGGTTCAAACCAAGCAACAGGGTAAGATGTTTTCTAAGAGGGAGATTGAAGCCATTGATAAGTTCATCCATGACTATTGTGAGATCAATAACATGACAAGAAGACAAATATGTGAAAGAGTATGGTCAAATGAACGCAAGAAAGATGATTTTTGGGATCTGTTACACAAGGTCTTGCCATACAGAACTCGTGCATCGGTTTATAAACATGTAAGAAGATCTTATCACATCTTCAATGTCCGTGGTAAATGGTCTCCAAAAGAAGACATTATTCTCGGTAGACTGGCTTCGGAGAAAGATGGTCAATGGAAGCTGATCGGTGCTGAAATGGGAAGAATGCCAGAAGATTGCAGAGATAGATGGAGAAACTACGTGAAATGTGGTGAAAATCGTGCGTCCAACAAGTGGTCAGAAGATGAAGAATTGAAATTGAAGACTGTTGTTAACAAATCTCTGGAAGAACAACAGGCTCAAAATGTTCCACATCCTGTTGTAAATTGGACCGCCGTTTCTGAAAAAATGGGTGGTTCTAGATCAAGAATTCAGTGCAGATACAAATGGAATAAGATTCTGAAAAGAGACGCTCTTGCCAGGGCACAGACTATCGAGATTAATGACAGAATCTGGATTCTGACAAAACTTCAAGAGCTAAGATACTTAACAGAGACTGAAATTGATTGGGATGCCTTAGCCACAATGCATCCGAAAAACTATTGGACAGGCGATGATTTCAAGATTTGTTATGAGAAGATGAGGTCAAACATTAGAGATCATAAGAAGAAGACTGTTGTTGAAATTTGTCATATTCTGCTGCAGGATCTGATTCAGGAAGCTAACAGAAGGAACGTTGCGATTGAACTCCCTGTTGTCTTGCAACACTTTGATCGAAAGCAAGCTGAAACTGCTGCAATTGCCAGTGCGGCTATCAACAACACTGAAAACAATGAAGAGTACATTGGTTGGAGATGATATACAAGGGATGTTGTATTGTATTATATTACTAAAAACACTATGAACACGCTGCAACGCGGAATCTTTTTACCTGTTGTCTGTAGGACTACAACGCAAACGAGAAATTTCCTGTAAGTGCGAAATTTATAAATAATTAAGTTGTATGCTAGTTATGACTGTTCATTTTCATTCAGGTATCATATTCACGCTGTCTATCTTTCCCTTTGAGCTGGATATTATGGCAAGAAGATTGTTGTACTGATCATCCAGGTTTAGATTATCAAAATCAACCCTGATATAATGAATCAACTCCTGCGTACAATCTAATGATTCTCCCAAGACACTTAGGTTCTTTTCTCTGTTCAAAGACCCATCTGGTCGTTTAACACTCTGCATGGCACGACCTATGTAGTATTTGATCGACTCAATTAAGTTTGCCTCATATGTCCCTGATAAATGGTGAAAATTCGATTTTAAGATGAATATGTCTCTGACTATGGTAATTAGAACTAATAGTGAATTGTTAGCAACAAAGGTCTTATCATTAACCACCACTGATCTTTTATGGGAGCTCTTTTCTTCCTCTTTAGAAACTCTTTTTTCATCATCTCGCAGATGTAATAGGTCTTTTTTCCAAATCTGTTCAGAGTCTAAATCTCTGTTTTCCACTATATCATTCACAATGGCTTGCAATTGAGGCGATACAATCAGTGGTTTCCACTCTTCTTCGTCAACACTCTTAGATATTTTCTTCAAGTTTGAATTGTGGAAAGTGGCAATGAAGTTTCTTACCTGAGAATTGATCACATCTGGTAAAAACTTGAAATTGATCCCTGAGATGCTTTCACATTCATTAAGGAATATTGAGTTAATATAATAGAATCTGATGAAATAATCGAATCTCAAGTTTGCATTCAGTTCCTTTCTCACTGTAATAATCTTGCCCATTCTGATCTGAATGATTTCGATACTCTTATTGATTGCATTTCTGATATCCAATTGCATGATCGATACTGATTGGTCCTTTGGATCTGTACTGCTCAATGCTAAATCCAACAAGAGCTTTTGATGAACTGTAAGTCTTCTCAGACCTTCTGATACAGTAGCAAAAATTTTTAGCACCATATCCTCAAATTCACGGGGTGACATGATCTTGATCAGTGCACTCAGACTCTTACCACCACTGGGTTGTTTCGAACTTACAACCGATGATGATTCTTTGGCAGATACACTTGGTACTGGTTCTTCACTTGGTAAGAATGTTCTAACAATGTTTTTCATTTCATTAACAACATAATCTTCATAGCTCTTGAATGCTGTGGCTATCTCTCCTGTTCTGGACAGACTAACAACGTAATCGTTCAGTTTGGATTTGAAGCCATCATCAATTACTCTTTGGTAGTTCTTGTTGCCCGTCAACCTCTCTAAAGTCTTGCTATAATCTATGTCTTCATAATGCTTTCGTAAGTCATCTAATAAGAAATCAATGAACAAGTTGGAATATGAGCTACCGGTTTTGGATTTCAATGCATTAAGTTTCTCTTTAACTTCAGAAAGTGCAAGTAAATGTGAAAGATCTTGTAAAGGGTAAGGCCAGTTAAGACCATCAACCTTTCCTAGAATAAGCCTTTCAATATAATCAACTTTATCAAGACATCTTTCGTATTCACTTTGTAGAAACAACGATTCAGCAATCTCAGTCTCTTTCACGATTATGTCAACTTGTATTAATCCCTGCTCCAAATGTGATACATTGGCCCTTTTCCTCTGTAGCTTGACTTTCTCCAAATTGTGCTGTATTTTCTTCTCCTCTAATATCTGAATCTTGGATTGAAGGTCTTCAATAAGATCTATTGTCTTCTGGTTGTTTTCGGTAATGACGCTCAAATCGTTCAAGGCATCAAAGAAGGATGTTGAAGCTTTAGAAATTTCATTGACTAGATGTGATTCAATGGTATCCAAGTACCAAGATAGTTTCTCTTGCAGTTCATCGTTGAAATTCTCCAAATCAGCTCCTCCTGTGACTTGCTTGAACACTCTTGGATCATCCAAATTGAAATCGTCTGTGAAATATATCTGTGGAATGGTATCTAATGAGTCGGGTTCATTCTCCAACAGATCATTTATTCCGGCGTTTTGTGTATCCTGTTTCTTAGCGAGTGTCTGTAGTGTATTGGCAGTCAACTGCTTATTGGAGTAGTACTTCTCATACTCTTTACCAACATCGGCTAAATATGTCTTGAATTCCTCCTTTGAAGCCTTGTCTAACCTGGATAGTTGAATAGGCGGAATATCCTTCTGGGTAGGCGGTAAAATATTGATCTTTGCTCTGGAAACTCTGTTCACATTGGGGCTCAAGGTAGATCCAGACTTCAGTTTCTTAGCGTCGACATCAGCAATCAATTCATAGATAGAGTTAGGCCCTAACGGGCTAACTCTCTGGATAGATAATTTGTTCAAACCCAAAGATGGCAAACTGTCGTCAAAACTTGGTCTGAAGCTGGAAGTAAATATACTCGAGGATTCAAAACTTCGACGTGAGAATGCTGCACTGGCATTACCAACACTTCTCCCGCTGAAGCTTGCCAGATCGTCATTGAGGTCCAACGATGTTGTGTCACCTTCATTCCTAAGTGAGGAACCTAAAGAGTCCAAAGAGTCGCGTGGAACTGCATCCAGTCCATCATGTTCTCCCAGTGGCTCTTTCTCAATAACACCTGTTAGCGCAATAGGTGGGACCCGTTGTGACATTGACAATTGAGAGCAGATAACAGCAGTGTTTTGGTGCTACTTCTTCCCAATGTTGTTTTTGTTGATATCCCAGCAATTGTTTGGTGGTCTATTTTCGCGAAATTAGATCAATACACGGAAGAGACAGACACCCAAAGCAAGTTCAACTACAAAACAGTTCATGAGCAGATATACTTCTAACTTCCCTAACATGAATATAAACAAAAACAAATCATTATCGAGCCTCATAAAAAAGTACAGCTATTGTAAAAGCATTCTGACATTGTAAACTCATCTTTCATTAAGCACCGTGCTTTTTCCAGCTGTTTAAGATCGAAGATCTAAAACCCTTCTCCTTTGAAGAGTCTGTATTTTCAGTTTCCTTCGTATCCAAATTACTGAGATCCTTCTGTAAATCATTCACGTCATTCTTGTTTATGGATCCATAGCCCGATATCACATTGGACAGGTTATTATTATTTGGGCTTTGAGAAAAAAAACCCTGAGCAGCAACATCACTTAATGATGCATAACTTGGAGATGATGATATTTTTCCCAAGTTGTCACCAAATCCCTTGGAACTAGCAACACTATTGGAAATGGTAGAGCTGCTAAAAGGATGAGTAGAATTCTCGTCGGAATCTAATTCAGAGTCTGTATCATTAAACGAAACCCCCCTGTTTCTTTCCACCTTGACCTTTTGATCTTTTTTCAATTGTTCAGCCAATGACGGAGATGAATTTCTATCGGTTTCAGCAGTAGCTTCTGGGTTTCTGGATAGTTCTGGTTTAGAAGAATCATTGTTGATTTTATTATTTGGGAGAGTAGTCTCAACAAACTGTGGAGCGTCAACAATATCAATGTTTGAGCCGAGGACAATATCTTTAGGAACATCAACCATGTTCACACCTTCTAAATGCTGTGGGGTGTCTTCAAATTCATAATCGCTCGCGTCTAATAAATCGTGACATTGTTGTTCATTACCAATGAACACTGAATTATAATCATAAAGGTAATTGAACCCTCTATTTGTGTTCGTGTTGTGTGACATTGTGAATTTCATGTCTGTTTCTTCTTCTTCCTCATCAGAACCATGGTTTAATGTTGTAGCAGGTAAAGGAGCAATAGTGGAATAACTTTTTTTGATGTGGGTTTCATTTGAATTACTATCGACACTTTTCGCTTCTTCCTCCAGATCTTCGGTGTTTGCACTCATTGAAGTAACAAGTTCCCTGTTATGAAGTGAAGCTGAGGAAGGGGATCTAACTTTTAAGAAGAACCCACCTTCCTCGTCTGAGTCCTCGGAGTCGTAATCTTCATCATCATCATCTGAGTCGTATTCTCTATCTTCACCATCATAATCTTCGTGATCAGTGACATAATTCAAGGAAATGCACTGGTCAACTCTATCATTGAAATGAACACGGCGAAGTTTGGCTGAATCATTATCATTTGTACCAGCACTCAATACAGATGGCGCCAAGTTCGAAGTATTTATATCCGATAGGACTTGTGAAGCTGATTCAAGGTCTGGTTCCGTGGAGTACTGAGCATTAACTTTTCTTGAAATCAAATCAAAATCGTCCTCAACGGCAGGTGGAGAGGGAGCATTATGGTAGTTATGAGGTATCATAATTCTTGATGGTTGCGATAGCATCTCTGTGACTGTTCTTTTCTTCAAAATTGGCTTGATTCCTTTAGTTCTTGGGTTTTCATTTTTCTTCTTTTTTTTCATTTTCAAAGCAGCAGTAACTGACGATGATTCATTATCAGATCCATATTTCTTATTGGAATTATCCAGGGAGCTCTCATGGTCTGGTTCTTTATACAATGGACCATAAAGCCATGTGACGTCTGAATCTTTTAACCAGTTCACAGATTCCGGACTAATGGTTCTCAAATGGTACTTAGATTGGGCCCAAGTCCTCCAGGATGCGTTCTCTAATCTAGCTGAATTGGCCACATCTTTTCTTCTTTCGACAATGTATCTCCAAGATTTTGAAATATCTTCTTCTTGCCAATCATGAGATAGATAATCAACATGACTCTGTGGTTCATAAACTATATCATTATCATCATGGGGTTGGTGTAAATCTGGAGTACCTGCATGTGAAGGAGGATCGCCGTAGTGGTCTTCATTTTCGTTATTATATTGGGGTTCATAATTTTCTTCGTCAATTTCATCATCATAAGTATAAACGATATTTTTCTCTTTAGGTTTAGTTTTTGGTTCATCTTCAACATTCTCAATAAACTGATTGCCATCTTCATCATCGTCAACATAATCAAACGTGGGAACTGAGGAAATGGTTGATTTTGGTTGTTCATCCTCTTCGATAAGTTTCTTTGTAGGCTCGATGAATTCATCTAGCAATCCAACGGACCTCGTTCTTTTCAACTGGAAACTTGTATCCTCAAAGTGTTTATCATCCTGTGCATCAACTGCCTTCGAGTGAATACTGTACGATGATGGCGTCCTTTGTAAACCCAGACTAGACTGACTTCTGGGTTCATTGCCACTACCAGGCGCAGGTTGATCTTGTTGAGCCTGAGCAAAGTACTGAGCCAGATTGTTAGGCATATTGCTATATGGACTCTTTCAAACTCTTATTTTGATATTAGTTCAATGTGTCAGTGGCAAGTTGTTAAATGCAAGATTGAGTATACGGTTCTAATACTGAAATGAACAAAATCACCCTTAAAGTAACCAGCAGAATTATCAAATAGCTTGCAAGTAAATTTGCAATTCAATTATGATATCCCCTGATATAACTGAATAGTAATGAGTTTGAGTGATTTGTTTAATGATCGTTGAATGAAAGTTGTAATAAAAGCGCTACAAGTCAACGCACGAACAATTCAATAAGGTGGAAAGGAAGCACGTTTAAACTCAAACAAGTGCTTCTGAATTGACAGGTGAAGGTTAAGAGTAAAAATGAAGTGGGTCTGTAAGAAAATAGGCCAATCTTCCAAATGACCAATTCGGGTTTAGAGCGCTAACTTGGTTTACAATGTTTAGTCTCTACGGTGTGTTTTTTAAAAATTTTAATTTTGTTTATTTGACTTCGGATAAAAATGCTGGTCCTACCGGTATCATTACAGAGGAGTGTGGGAACCAACGGAGAGAAGCGGACAGAAGCGGTGGATGAGATTTGGGACTTAGTCTGAAACTGATAGACGTCTCGCATTTTATTCTCTGTGTGGCCATTTATCGGGTTGTCGCTTACTTCTGTTCATTATCTACCTTTGTATCCATTCTACTGTGGACTGTTTTGTGTGTGTTTTTTTTTGGAATCCTGTTCTTCTCCTGTCGAGGCTCTTTCCGGACTTTCATGAGCCAGTCTGAGTACACTAATTTCCAGAAATACGTGGGGAAAGGCCGCCGCAGAACGCGAAAAGTTTCTGCCTACCGTCTGTGGGCGTAACCCCGTGGGAGAGAGTGATTGGTAGTTTTTATAAGATCCTTCGCCCACAGAGGGGGGGGGGGGGGGCAGGGATAGACCCGAACCTCTGCAGCAACACTTAGTTAAAGACCATTTTATGAGAAACCATTTTATCAAAAAAAGTGCTCAGGTTCTAGCTATAACCAAAGGACCACATCTTCGTGCTAGAGTGCAGTAAATAGACCTCATTAAGAGGCTTTAGCTATAATGAGAGTTCATGGCCGGCTGGACACTTATCACTGAAGTGGCTACTCTTAGATTTCCTTGCTCAATAATTAATCTGGGGAAATCTCGAATCCTTTCTTTTTCAAGGCGAGGCAGACAGCACTAAGTAGAAGGAACTAGGTACAGGCGTAGAAAAGATCGGAGTGCGGAGCTAGTATTATTTCATATTTGTATGTTTACACCTCTAGTATGAGTGTCAAACTGTTTGCACTATGGTATAGGCTGTTGTATGTTTACTTGTGCGTAGGAGAATCAACATCGGCCGAGAACTTTCCTCCGAATGATGTCATAGTAATTGACCTCTGCCAGCTAGCAAATTTACTCGAGATGACTGCATATTGGCCTTTACATTAATGTGTCATTGTACTAAGCTGAGATGATGATCGATTGCGCCTACCATATCGAGTATATGCTAGTTATTCTGAACGTCACAGAATAGTGATCAGATATAATAATTTATCCGCATTTTTGCGTCTCGGAAAAACTCCATGTACGATCTATCACGCTTCCAAAAGGTTGCAATCACTACTCACCATGATGACACTGAATTTCATCCTCAGAGAATAATAACATACATACACTTTACAGACCTGTTTTTGACTCGCGCTACACGATATATATATATATATACTAGTCTTCCACGGGTATATCAATATTCTATATGTACAACTGATTGAGACTTACTGCTCCAACTTGGTATTAATCCAAACTAAATACTGTGGTTATTCAGAATAGCTTACTCCTAGTTGTAGAGCCTGTAGTCAAATTCCCAACTTCACACCAACCATTGACTGGTAAGCAACTCAAATATTTACACCATTTGCAATTTCCGCCGCCATTCTTACTAAAATTCAGACCTAACCCCACAAACCATGCTATCAATAACAACAAACATACAAATCTAACACCATTCCATATCCAGAACCTTTGTAAAATCACATTTTCAGATTTAAACTTCCATGAAAATTTCCTTCTAGTTGAGACCTGATTTCTTTTAAGCACAAAATTTGGGTTATTTAAAATAATTATACTTAATAGCGTACCAGCTATAAACCCCCCAATATGAACAAAGTTATCTAAACCAGGAAGCAATCCGAGTACCAACATGATGATTAATTCAGCAACTAAAATAGTAACCAACGTTTTGTAATTACCCACAGTGGTTTTATCTTTATGCAAGAGAAAAATCACTAAATTGGTAGCGATTACGCCAAATAAGGAACCACTGGCACCTGATGAAGACATACCATCGCCAGCAAAGTTCAAACCAAACACATTGCCTGAAATGCCACTCAGCACATATATGATTAAATACCTCAATGAGCCAATCCATATCTCAATCTCTCTCCCCATCGTCACCTGCAACAAAAGATTGAAGATCAAGTGGATGAATCCTGCATGAAGATAAATGGCACTCACTATTCTCCACGTTTGGTTTGGATTAGAACCATCTGGCAAATGGCATAGTTCCTTTAAGGAGCAGACTTCTGTATCTGTAGTTGTGGAATTTGGGCATGGCCATTGGATTTCCAAGTCATCGGTAATGCCAGGAATGGTATGCATGCAAGCTGGGAACCTGGAACCGATGTATATCTGAACATAAGTGGATGGACCTATCATGGGGTTGAAGTATGGTTGAGTCTGTATAACTTGGCCTGTGAGATGCTTCATTTCAACCAATTCATAGATGAAGATAGCGATCTGAATGACCGTCATCAAATATGTAACGAAGGGTATGGTCTTCGATATCTGTAATGGAGTCTTCCTTGATCTTGATTTTTCTGTCTTCCCTTGATACTGAACATATGGGGTTACTTGTGGCCCCTGTGTATCCTGTTGGCTTGAATGTGCTGTATACAACGGCTTGGTATGTGAGTGATTCTGAAACAGATTGTAACTGAACGGATTCGTGTGATTGTTCCCAAAACTTCGGTCATTATACGAATATTCATCGTCTTCATTGAAGCTATAATCTGTGTGCTGAGTGAAATTGTTCTTTGTGTCAGACTCGGTTTGGTTTCTGTTTAGCTGATCTGAAGATCTATCCATATCTGACATCTCAAAAGTGAATTCATCTCCATCTCTAATAACTCGTTTACCAGAGCCATGAGGGGTTATGCTATATCGCTGCTCAGGAAGAGGCGGTAGTGTCGAATACAATTCTTGTTGTTTCATGGCTTTAGTCACTTAAAACCATAAGGGATCTGTAGTATGGGGTGTACCACTCTTTTTATAGATCATGGATAGGCTATGTGTACTTTCCATATTTTCGCGTTATTTATTCTTAGCAAAAAATCAGGTACGCAGTAGAGCGCTGAGAATGATCATGATGTAATGAGCTGAAGGCTTGAAGGGGCCTTTGAGACACTGATTTGCAGAATGGTAGCTCCGTGTGCGTCAAGGAGGGTCTAACACAACGTGCGACTTCGATCAAAACTTTACCGGTCTGTACACTTTTCCAAGGCATTAAATATTCAGGGTTCTGTGAACATAGTTGGTTGAAACATTTGTTAATCAACGTCTAATAGTTTCAATACATGATTCATCATGAGTGGAGAACACAAAAAAATAAAAGAGAATAATCAACGGTTTACTATAATAAAATTTAGGAAGTAGGATTTCTGCTGCTTTAAATGAAGCAAGTCAATAATAAGCTAAGCTCTTATTCTTCAATTGAATCGTCTGCCAACGCACACGGTTAATCAGATTCTTGCGATTTTATTGGACAGTTTGAACCAAAACGAAGTTCAACGAGTCACAGAATTCTGCCATCGCGGAGAAAAAAAGTCAAAGGCATATTGAAGGATTGGAGATTGTGTCATAAATATTCAACTTTTTGTGACAGGTTTAACTGCTTTTAACCTGCCTCAATGAATCATTTTGAGGAGTTTCCTCTGAATGAGGATTTCAAAGGTTACAAATCCACATCCATAACCACATCTACCACTCAATCAAGGAAGAAAAGAGTCAAGCCATGCTTAAATTGCAAGAAAAGGAAGACAAAATGCTTCAAAACGAGTTCTACTCAGACTAAGTGTAATGAATGTATCAAGAGAGATATATCCTGCTCATATGATGATAATGATTTAAAGCCAACTTGTGATAATTGTATTATAAGGAGAACTAATTGCTACACATTACCTGACCAGAAACAGTGCTATGAATGCTCGTTAAGACATGTCTCATGTACATATTGGTCCACTTCGGGAAATTATCAAACCGGTGACACTGATGACCATTTGCCTTTAATTGATTATGACACTTACCAAGGCCCAACTATCTTGAAAGAGAATCTAGCTATCCAGGGTGCTAAATCTTCAAAGATTATGGGTGGTAATTCTCTAATTGAAAAGAATCTGATTGAATCCGATCAAATCCAAAGCTTCAAAAAAATCAGTGAGTTCAATCAGTTCAGTGACTACAACAGCAACTCATATTTCTTTAAGATTATCACAGATAATGAGCAACTAATAAAACTGAGGCTGCAGCAACTTGATACTTTAGATGAGATTGTTAAGCCCTACGGTCCACAATTACTTGACATATACTTCAAACATGTACATCCTTTCCTACCAGTAATCTCCAAAGTTGTCTTCATGGAGAAGTATCAAAGGGATAAGTTCAAGGAATTTGATCCACTGTTGCTGACAATGATTTACTTGACTGCATTGAAATACTGGCATCTTGATCCAAGACTAAAGGACAAATTCAAGCCTAATTTGGTCCAGCTAGAGAATTTTGCAATCATTATTTATGACCAGATCATCAACATCTTCAAAATGACCCAGCCCAACTTTTCGAACTGCCAAGCTTTGATCCTGTTGATAAACTATGAGTTCCAGACAATCGACCCTGATTTATTGAATAACAAGAATTGGTTAATGTTGAACAAATTGATAGGTATCGTTGAAGATTTAGGTTTAAACTATAACAGCGACGATTGGTTGGGTATTCCTGGTTGGGAAAAGAAGTTGAGAAAGATCTTATCCTGGTGTATCATCATGTATGATAAATTCTTGTCACTAGCTGAATTCAAATCATCAAGAATTGTCAGTGAGAACTGGCTACTGAATGAATTAGAGTTCAGTGACTTTGATGATAAAGTTGACATTCTGCAGAACTTGATCTTTGTCAAAATGATCCATCTGTCTTACCACATCAATGATCTATTGCTGGACATATTTAATTTGAGATCCATGAAATTCGATGATTTCAAAACCATTCACTCAAAAAGTATAAAATCTTTGGGTAATTTATCCGAATGGTATGATTCATTGCCTGTCAAACTAAGGTCACTAGAAGAGACGCGATTTCCATTATCATTAAACTTGTCGTACTATTTGGTCAATATCTTAATTTTTAGAAGGTTAATCAATCAGTACCTGGATAATAATGACCAGTCAAGTCCCATTTCTACTCCGTCATCGGCAGACATGCCGATCAATATTGCCCTATTGGAATCGTTTGTTGAGAAACAAGTCTTACCAACAATTCAGGAATTTAATGACACCATTATTTCTAATTTGACTTTGTCTGATTTCACCGACCATTTCAACTACAGCCATATCCCTAATGCTATTGTTTTCATAAATTATGTCATAGTCTTGAAGCTGATACTAAAGATCTATAAAGATTCGGATAAAGACGAAACTTGGAAACAATTTAATCAATTCCATGCTGTCTTAAGAAACAAAATCACATCACTGGCTGAGAATAACATAGAATTTCAAGTTATAGACGCACATTTGGAGAAATTCATTGATTAATGAAGCAATGTTGTGGCTCCTTAGATTAACGGATTTCTTCTTTGTTGTGTGTAGTTACACTTTATGGTACTGTGTCGCGAAACGAAAATATGTACCACTTTGGAAATTCAGATTTGAGTCTCAAAGTGGCAACAAAAACACAAACACAAACACCTACGACAAACCGAAAAGATACACTCAATTGCCAAAATAGCCGTCTGAAATGAGTATCCAGGTCAAGATCAAAAACTCAGGTAAAACTTATTCTATTGAATTGGCTCCTCAGGATACGGGTTTGAACTTCAAGCAAAAGATTCAAAATGAAACATCCATCCCAATCGAGAGACAAAAGATCTTGTTGAAGTCTGGTCAGTTAAGCAATGAAGTGACGGTTGATCAGTTAGACCTAAAGGATGGTCAGGTCATTATGGTTCTAGGTTCTCCAGAATTGAACTTGCCAAAGGCTCCAATTGAAAAACAAATATTTCTCGAAGATTTGAAAGATGATGAGTTATCCAAATACTCGAACAATCCTATTGGTTTGACTAACTTGGGTAACACTTGTTACCTGAACTCCTCTATCCAAGCTTTAAACAGTCTACCGGTGCTTCAAGAAGCTCTAGAATCGAATGAGAGAATTGGTGAATTAGGTTCAAATGAACATTTAGCTATACAATTGAAGAGGGTCTTCAAAGAATTGAAAGAAAAGAAACATGATTCCGTTGTTCCAAACAGTTTGATTACTAGTTTGAGAGTTTTGTATCCACAATTTGGTGAGCGTGATGATTTTGGAAGGTTCAAGCAACAAGATGCAGAAGAAGTGTTCTCACAATTGTTATCAAGTTTGAAAAATGTTCTTGGTGAAGATTTCATTGAAAATTTCCGTGTTAGATTCAAATCACAAATCAAGAACCTTGAAGATGAGACTGATGTGGAAGAAAAATTCGATGAAGATTTGAAGTTGCAATGTCACATTTCGGGTTCTACTAATTTCCTAAAGAACGGTATCGTCGAGTCGTTGAATGAAATCATTGAAAAACATTCAGAGCACTTAAACAAGACATGTAATTATGAAATCTCCAAAACAATTACTAAACTGCCATCAGTTCTTACTGTTCAATTCGTCAGATTCTTCTGGAAGAGATCTACTAACAAGAAATCAAAGATTTTAAGAAAAGTTCAGTTCCCATTCCAACTAGATTTAGCTGATCTATTAGATGTATCATATCGTGAGGAGAAAATAAAAGTCAGGGATCAACTTAGATCAATCGAGAAGAAACAATTGAATGAAGAGCGTGACTTCAAAAAACAGAAACGAAACAACAATGATGATGAAGATGAATTTAACGAAAAGCTATACAAAAAATACCAGGCTGAATATTCTGAAGTCATTCCATCGGGATTAAAAGGTGAAAACCCTTCCTCTTTATACCAATTAAATGCTGTCATTACTCATCAAGGTACGTCTGCTGACTCTGGTCATTATCAAGCTTTCGTTAAAGATAAGTACAGTGAAGACAAGTGGTGGAGATTTAATGATGACAAAATTTCATTAGTCGACAAAGAAAAAATTGAAAGTTTAGCTGGTGGTGGTGAAAGTGATAGTGCATTGATCTTATTATACAAGGGCTTCGGTTTGGAATAGTTACGAGACTTAAGCATGTGTGAATAATGGTTTACTCATCAAGTGTAGCTCAATATTTGGAGCTGAAAGACACTGCTCAGTGTTTTGATATCTATCATATCTCAATCGCGAGATGTTTAATGTCACCCTGTACATGTATGCAGGGCTTACAAAGTAGACTCACCACTACAACACCTTAAAGTTTAAATAGGAAATCTATGCATATAAAGAGTGTTTACTGCCTTTTCTATGTATATCTATTTCTGTTTTCTTTTGTTGTCATTCTTCATTTCTTATAAGACATTTTATGTAAAATCTAAGCTAATTCATTAACCAATTTTTCGAAATTGTTGACCTCATCCCAACAGTTCAAAGGTTTATCCCTATTCTGTTTCAAACAGCTAACGATTTCTTTCTTACTGCTCAAAATATCATCGCTCAGTTTCACAAACTTTGATTCTCTTGCTTTTAATTCTCTGTTTAATTTGCTGATCTTTTCATCTAATTTCTTGCTGGAAACACCTTCGGCATCATCTTTAGATAAGATTGCACTAGCTAGGGTTTTATCAAAATATTCATTACTTTCCTTCGATAGCTGACCTAGTTTTTTTGCAACTTCTTGTTGTAGACCAATTTCAGTGTATTGTGAACGTATGAAATCAGTCTCGGTACTTTGTTCCAATTGATCAATCAAGGAGTTACCATACTCAATTTTTGTTTGAGGAGTGAAGATCTTGGTCTCTGTTGGTTTGGATGTAGTGTTACCCATGGCTGAATGAATATTAAAAATGAGAATGAACCAAAGTTAATGATTGTGGAGTCCATGATCCCTTGGGAAAATATGAACAATTTTTTCTCAAGATTCATTGGTCTAGAGGTTCGAAAATTTCCTATCATAGATCCTTTATTTACAGTGATAGAATTCAGCAAAAACAAGAAATTATCGGAAAGCGCCAGTGGTTTAGCGGTAAAATTCAAAGTTGCCATCTTTGAGCCCCCGGTTCGACTCCGGGCTGGCGCATTAAATTCTTTTTTTTTATCAATTTTTTTTTCCATACATTGCCAACAAATAAACTGTCTAACTGAGAACCAGTGGTAAATTTCCTACATTTTGCATGTCTTTCCTAGATTAACCCATGTAATAATTCCTATTTCCGTAAATCTTTAATATATGCAAACTAATAAATAAGTAAAAAAAACCGACTCCATCAAGCCTTAACATCGTCTTCATATTCGACACAACGACCATACCATGTCCATTTAATACATTTTCTCTCTTTTGTAGGTTCTGGTGTAGGTACACTTGAGGTTATAGTCTTCGAACTAGTAGTCTTCTCTGACGGATCTTCCTTGTGATCGTTGTCATTCCCAGCAATAAAATTCCAATTGAAACAATCACGACAAGGTGGTACATCCATGCATGGTGCGGTCCCATTGTAAGCCTCCAAAATATCATCGATGACTGTGTGAATTCTATGATTCAACAGATTCACGTGCCAGCCTTTATCAGTGACAACGTCATAAATGCACTGTTTTCCTGAATGACATTGAGTCTCCATTGCATAACCCGCAACAGAGCATGTGGAACTGGCTCCGTTACAAACACCCATGAAAATTGGATCAGCAGTATGGCCAAAATGCCATATCCCTTCCATATAATCAGGCAGACCAGGTGGCATTGGCAAGTGTAATCTTTTTGTGGCGAGCAGTTCACCAGGTGCTTCAAATGACACAGCGGGCAAACCATAAGTTCTACCGATTAGTGATGCTAAAGCACCCCCTAGTGAGTGACCAGTAACCCAGATGCTAGCATCAGGATACATACTGCTAACGTTCCTATAAACATCTGCTGCAGCTTGATAGTATTTATCCTTTCTGTAAAGTTCTTTTTCAAGACATCTCTGATCACACGTATAAGAGCTTTTGTAGCAATCACACACAGTCGTCCACATGTAGCTAACCCTTGCACAGCAACATGAAAACAGTAAGTTATCATTCTCTTTATCCTCTGCAACAGTGTCATCCTCACCGGAACCTGACAGATAAGCAGCACTTGTACCCTTGTATGCTATGACAACAGTCGAATTATCTTCTGATGTGAATATGTGGCCTCTGACCCCTGTACCATTCCAGCCATGACCTGCTGTTTTGTTGAAATCCACATTTCTCCAATCACCAGTATTTGGAGTTCTCACATATGCATTTGATGACATCAGTGCTAATGAGACGATAGTTTCCTTATCAGTTACATTCGGAGCACTGATCAATTCGTCACTCCAGTCCAACGCGATCTTGTTAGCAGCAACTGACCCCGCTGTCCTTGCATATTCTAAGTATGCTTCAACTGTATCTGGTGAACGGTCTTTTAATCTCTTTAATACAATTGGTGAGGATTTTAAAGGCAAGTTAACAGTCCATGGGGATTGGAACCCGAATCTTGTTGACCAAGCGCTTTCAAGATCAGCAACGTTAAAATCTGTATCCAAGGAGTTTGCATTCACAAAATCTGCATTGATGTCCAATCTTAAATGTACGTCTGTCTCTAATTTGGTGCCGTGATGATAGATGTGTTTTAATTTGAAGGACGTTGACTTATTTTCCCCCAGCTCTTTGACCTTAGGAGAATCCTCTCTAGGTTGTGCAATGTAGCATACGTATACGATCAAGATAACCATAGCTGCTACAGCTCCTCTTACCCAGAATCGTTGACCTGGCTTATCAGTATCTCTGATACTCTTGCGTATCAAGGGTTGTCTTTCGTTCTCATTCATCTTGAACGCTGTTTTAAACAAGATGAACAAAGTCTCTGCTAATTTGGTCTCTATCAGTGATAATAATGAAGAATTTTTAGAGCTTCTTATATCAGTCTTGTGTTTTTTTTCTTTTAAATTTGGTTGAGGTGAGTTGAAGTTTTGCCTCTTCGGATTTCATTTTCCTTGAAAACACCTTTTGTTTTTATCGCAAGATAAAATAAAGAAGAATTACGTAATTTTTGTTTTGACACATAAAAGTTATCAATAAAACTACAACTAAACTCTGGTGCATGCGTAAATTTCTTTTAGTTCTCTCTAAATTAACAGAGTCTCACCATTTCCATTTCAGATAATCACCAAGCATCGACTCAAAGCTTTCGTATTCCAATGCGACTTCAGTCTTCAGCTTTCTGGTCTTTTCACTCTCCAACAAGGAAGCATAGCTCCAATCTAAGAAGTCTTCCATATTATAACTCTGTTTTCTGAAAGGTTGACTGAAAATCTTGGCCAATGTAGCAACATTAGGATGGTAGTGCGATTGTAGAGTTTCTAGTTCCCACAGTGAACTCTCTATAGCGTTGGTTTTAGCAGGGTCCTTTTCACCATTGTCAAATGGATCATTGTATTCGTCATTATGCTCGTTCTGTAATAAGACCATACATGTTGGATGTCTTTTCAGAAGATTGTAAATGAATGGAATGATTGAGACGATAGCAGCTGGGGAAGCAGAAATTGCTAAGCGGGCTATCTTTTTTATAAATGAAGCCACAAGGGATGCGGCTAGATGCGTAGATGATAAGAATAAGTCGGTCAACCTTAGAAATCTAGATCTGTACTTCACGTGCAATAAAGCTTCATCAAACAAGGAATAGAGTTTTGTGTAGAAATTTGGATAGTCCAGATTATACTTTCTGATCAATTCGAACAAACCATTCAAGGACAAGATCGAAATGATACCACCTAAGTCATAAGAATCAGTCAAGAAATCCATCAGATTTGTAGGTCTCTTGAAGAATGGAATGATCCTCTTGTGTAGGATTAATAGTGTGGTTTTATATTGGTCTGTGGATAGACTTTTGTTCAAGAAGTATAACCATTTTTTTTCGAATTCAGATTTGAAGTGATTTTCGTTGGTCACTATAGATGGTAAGTTATGAACAAATGATCTCTCCTTTTCAAACGTTGTTAATTTTTCTTTTAGAACAGTCAAGAATTTGGAAAATAATACTTCGTCGTTGATGCTAGATTCTTTCAGATCATCGATAGGCAACTCACTAACAAAGTAAAATTGTAGATCGTGATATTTCTTGACATATTTGTCAATGAACTCCTGAACCACAATGTTAGAGTTTGTACCGTCACCCAAAACTTCACCATTTGATGCTTTTAATAATGCTAGCAACAAATCTCTGTAAGTCTTTGTAGGAAAGTATGGGTCAGCTTCTTTGCTTTCTTTCGAAACTGGAGCGAAATGAGCAGCTTCAGATCTCAACAGTTTCATATAAATATCTAAATTATCAATGATTAGTGAGCAATCATATTCAACATTCTCCAAGAAAAATAGTAAGTTGAATTTGTAAAGTTCATAGAGTTGTCTGTATATAAGAGATTCAGCACTGATACTTGAACTGGATAGCTTCTTTTCACTGAAGAGCTTTCCAAACAATTTGAATAGTTGGATATTCAATAATCTAGCGTTGTTTTCATATTTGCTCAATCCTTTTTCGGTCTCAAATTGTGTTAGAAGTGAATCGTAGAGTCCTATAGCTTCCCTTAAAGTATGAGTATTGATGGAGTCAGATTCAAGCAGTTGCGAGGTCAAATCATTTATACTATCTATGGAGATTGGATCATCATTTTTGTTGGTTTTCACAGTTTTGGACTTCGAGGCCTTGAAGGTCTTAGCAGCATCCGAATATCTCTTTCCCATGGCGACGGCACCAACAGATTCTGACTGACTGCTTAAGTAGAGTGATGAGCTGTGTATGCAAAAAAAAAAAAAAAAATTCAAGCCAAAAATTTTAAACTCGCGATATGCTGCAAATACCATTAATAATCACTACTCCTATCTGGAGAATTTAAATCTCAAAAACTCGGGCGTGTGGCGTAGTTGGTAGCGCGTTCGCTTAGCATGCGAAAGGTCTCCGGTTCGACTCCGGACTCGTCCAAAATTTTTTTTACCAGCATTGAATTGATTAACAATAACTACCATAAGTCCTACAAATAACAAGCATACACTCAAATTTTTATTAACTACATAGCAAATTCTACAGTACGTAAGGGCTTTGTTTCCAAAAAAAAAAAAAAGAAAGATCGGTGACACATTTTGGCCAAGAGCACTTATTTAGAGTATAGCCTAGAAGACTATAAGTTTTAGAGATATATACCCAGAAGATTCCATCAGGGTGCGTTGTCTTTTGGACCTCAAAATACTGTCATTGAAATCGCAGAATACAGGTAATCATATTTTCAATATCCAGTAAGAACTTCCAAACTCTCTTACTGCCAACAAATATTTCTGAAAAAGAGGTGCAAACAATGCATGAGGTTGATTCGAGAAGAGGTTTGGCATTTGACACCTTGCACTGTTCCGCATCATTAAACGACTAACTTCTAATAGTCATTCAAGATTATACGTGGGGTCATCGACGTGGCGAACGATCGAAATGAGCCTATTGAGGACCTATAAGTGACGGTGTTTATTGAAATTGAATTATATTTTGTCGTTCGTATACACAGACTGATCTCATAATTAGATCCCATCCGAGGACCAAAAGTCTTTAGAAACACCGATATGATCGAACACTCAAACTGAAACCCACCCCGAACTTATCGGTCAGTAACAACCTTTATGGAAAGTTCTAAACATGAACACTTTAAGCCAGTATATAAAGTGCTAAAAAGACCAGAAAAACTCGTTTTCACATAATGGCGCTATCTTGTTAGTGTAACCCCAGCTGTTAATCAAGCATAATGCAATACTCACACGCTGCCTTAGCTTTCGCTTCACTTGTTTCTGCTGTTCCAAGTGCAATCCCAGCTGCAAATGCCATTCCTGATTTGAAGCACGGTTCCTCATACTCCAACGCTATGGGTCCGTTAACTTTCCTGTATCCAGAAGTCAGACAATGGACTGCTGATCAGGATAACATCTCACCATGTGGTTCTAACGCTGGCGTTCAGAACAGATCTGAATTCCCACTAGATGACGGGTTTATTGCCTTTATTGCAAAATACGTCTCCACCAAGGTCAAGCTATCAATCTCATATAAAGAAAACCCAACCTCTCAAGATGATTTCCAAGAATGGTATCAAGGTAATGTTTCTTCAGAGTTACATATCGGCCACACTTGTTTCTACATGCCTGATCAGCCAAACTCGATCAATGCTGGTGACGTTGCTACCATCCAAGTTATCTATCAAAACGATGATGAGGATGAAATTGATGCAACTGGTGCTCCAGTTGAAGGTGCTATCAATCAAACTTTCTACGCTTGTTCAGATATCAAATTCGTCGAAGAATCAGTCTTTGACCTCTCTGATTATGCTCTAAGCTGTTTCAACACTACTGATGACAACTACTACGTTGAATCTTCAATTCAGACCACTTCTGCTTCAAGAGATGCTTCTGAAGCTTCTCAAATTTCCTCCTTTAGATCTGCGGCTGCTATCTCTTCAACGACTTCTGCTACCTCCACTGCCGCTTCTTCTTCTTCTTCTTCTTCTTCTTCCTCTTCAAAAGCCTTAGCCGCTGTTATGGAAAACCCATTCACTGGTGTTTTGGGTGTTTTAGCCTTTATTGTGGCTGGTATGATTTAATTGTAATAGTGTATAATATAATATCATAAGATGGAAAATACAGAGACTACAGTTTAGAACCTTTGTATCGTTAGATTTGTAATATTTGTTCTAGCTGTGTTCTATGTAATTATTTATCATCTGGATCATCAGTTTTTAGTATAGTATTTTATTCCTTACCTTTCTTTTTATGCATTATGTTACCCATAAGGTTGACAAATGAACTAGATCTTGAATGTGATGACAGGGAAGGAGAATTGCTTGGATTCTGTGATTCTGGTCTTGCTTGTGAGCCTGATCTTGGAGCTGATGTAGACAGGGGAGTCATACCACCAAATGACAATGAATTGGTTGTAAACTTGGACTTCGATGGTGATTTTGAAGATGAATGTGAATTGTTATTTGACCCGTTAGAGTTAATATTCAGGACGCTTGATGATGCATTTCTCGAAATGGTTGGTGAAGTGTTAGCAGATGATGATTTAGTTCTAAGATGGGATGACCCAAGGTTATCAAACGACTGGGAGTACTCTGCACCTCTCAAACTGGTCAATCTTGCTGTACTTTGAGCCCTTGAGTTGCTTAACGATGAAGCCTTTAAATGAATTGACTTTGGTTTCGATAGCTCTGGATCATCATTAGGAACATAAGCCGGTGCAAAATCATCAAGGGCTGGCGATTTCATGGCTGTCTGATAAGATGGCACTTTAGACATATCAGTGGAGCTCCAATCTGTTGATGATGGTAATGAATTAGAAAAAGGTCCAAGATGAGCATCAGAATTGACTCTTGAAAGATGGTTAAACCCCGGTGTGAGGTCTGGCGAAATAATTCCCGTTGGGATTGCAGTTGGCGTCTGTGCGCTATCATTTGGCTTTATGGAGAAATAATCTGGTTCTTGACTGCCTAAATTGTTGACTGGAGTCCCTAATGGAATGGCAATGTCCCTGACATATTCGTAATCATCTTCTTCATCGCCACCCAAAGTGAAACCAGCTCTTCCCGCACGTAAAGGCTGCGCTGATGATATTGCCAATGAGTCTAATGATGCAGTGTTCTGTTCTGTTTGTCTTTGTAAATGCAACCTTCTCAGGTTCTCAGTCAGTTTACCAATATTACCACTGATACTCTCACCATTGCTGAAGCCATTTGGAGTTCCTGGAGCAGGAGTTTGAGCAGTTGAGCCCTCTGGAGTATCCTCAACAAAGATTTCGTTCCATAGTCTATCATAAATGTGATTGCCGTAGTTAGGAGGAGCTTGTCTTTCAATCCCTGAATCACTCAGGTTTGTCTGACTTGAGGCCATCGCTGGTGTGAAATCTGGATCTGGTGCAAAGATGACATCATCATCGTCAATCTCATTTTCGCTATCTGATGGGATGTCAGCAAAGGCAGAAACTGTATCAGCAACAGAGTCTTTTCTATCAAAATTTCTAACACCAACTGCAACAAATGGAGAGATGAAAAGTATCACTGGTAACGATGCACGCAGCTCCGAGATATGGCCATCAGGATTAATCAGAGCAATGACAAATTTTATCTTATGACGAACTTTAATGTTCTCCAGAACATCAACGTCTTGGGTACATTTGGTCAAACTTGCAGGAATTTGTAATTGAGTCGTGATCTCCCATCTATCATCTGAAGTTTCAATACAGTTTTCAGGAACTTGAAATTCAGTAATTATTCTGTCACCATTGTGAGGAGGACCATAAGCACCATGACAAGAGAAGTATTCAACTAATGAGACCTTAACTTTACCTAACTTCAATCCTTTGCATAATGGAACAAATAACATATGAATAGGGCTTGCTGAACCAATTGCAACGGCTCTCTGTGGGATGCTTATGGTATATTCTACCTTCTTTGGCCATGTGTTATCAACGGCCATAGTTTCTGAAAGTTCAACTGCATCCGGAGTCAACGTTCTAACAACTCTTAGGTGTTTTTTGGCTACCAAGTCATTTGAGAATCTTCCTCTTTCAATATTGGCTTGCAACTTGTAAACTAAAGAAGCACCAGGAAGACCTTCAACGCTTTCTAACGTCGAGCCAGGTAGGATTGCACTAAACGGAAACTCATAGTTACCTTGGACAAGAATATGACCTGAAGATTGACTTAGACTGGTTGATGAGCCAAAAGACGCCAAGTTTGATGATGATTTTGATTTCTTAGTAAAACTCTTCAGCGAACTTGATGAACTGTTAGCAGAACTGGTCTTGGATAGAATTGGACTCTTGTTGCTATAATTGTCATAGAGATTCCCAAAATAGTTTTGGATTTCGAAATTATCCCAGTTGTGGTCGAAGACTCTTCTCTCATATCTGTAAGGTTTCTTTATCTGTGTACCTCGTTGTGTCTCGTATGAATTTGTCCACTTCAATCTCAAGGTGGCATACAACTTCAAACTCAACTTCTTGATAGACATAGGCTCCAGAACAGATAGGACGATGGTACCACTCAATAGTATAGAAGGGGCATCTTGAGGGGTACCTTTGATCACCAACACGTCATGATCTGAACCCTTCAGTCTGATGTCAAACAAAGCAGTTTGCTTTTGTGCGGAAGAACTTCTTCCTAGCAGCACCATTAAATCTCTTAATTGACAATTGATTAGATATATGAGGAGACAAAATCAACGAATATCAAAGTAATTACTATTCAGCTGTTTGATTCTGATGGAGTTGATTGTATAATTCAATCAGGGGATAGGTGTAGGGCAAAAAAGCAAGGTTACAAAAACAGGGAGGCAAAGAATGAGAGCCGGCACTGAATTTTTTGGGGTTCTAATGACAAGAAATGGTGGCTTTAGCAGTGATCCACTTTTCACAAATAGCAGAGTCTCCTTGAATGTTTGGGAGGTACGTGAACTTCAGTGGAAGCAATATGGATTTTTTCCATAAAAATAGGTACTCCTACCAGCATATTCTTTTCTTTTTTTAGTGCACTTACATAATTCGGAAAAACTCTCGATATGTCATTCGATATATGTTGAAATTCTGGGAAATTTTTGGGGAAGATCTGGTAATGAATAGAGATATGCAGCTATTGGTCACGCCTGAAGGTAACCGATACACTCTTGGAGAGATGATAGGCAGAGGATTAGCGGAGAGCCACTTTTGTACTCTATGCCCAAGATAATACTTCATTCGGAGAAATCACCGCAGCCCTCTCAAAGTTTAAACCCTGTCACATGAATAATGTGTCAAACGAGATAAGGATATTAAAACTTCAGATCGAGATCCATCAACAGTTTCTAAAGATTCATTAAGCCCACAAAAGAGCATTCCATATATATGCTGAATAAATAAGCAAGCCTTGAACGCCGGCAGTAACATCATCACTGACTATCTGTTAATGAATATTGGTTTAACAAGATACAATCACCGCCCCTTTCAGGATCCAACCCATAATTGAAGAAATACCCTTCTGAACTGACCACTAGAACATGGATCAACTTCACCAGCTCTTCATCATGGCTTGCGTTAGAAGCGCCGCCTTCTTCATCCACCAGGGAATTATCATTGATATCTTCTGAGTCATGATTGTTCTGTTCTGAAAAAACTTGTGGAAGGCCTGTCTTTGGGATTTCTGACTCTTGTCCTATATAGACGACATTCTTCACTCCTTGAGATGCAGGAATTTTCAAAGAAGCAAACCTTCTCGTTGGTTCAAGCATTGACGTTAGTTTAGGTGGTAGAAAACTACCAATTCTTTCAGCTGCTCTTCTCCCAATATTTTGTGATGATTTTCTAATCATTCTTCCCACAGTCTTTCTAGAAATATCAATTAAGGGTTCAAAACGATCGTGATGGCCCTCAACATCTCCACTGTTCACTGAATCATAAGAGGAAATAGAAGATCTTCTCACGTTATTGACAGCTGAAGAATCACTTTCTGAACTTTCAGTTCTATTCGACTTGAAAGAAGGTTTAGGGAGATCAGTCAAGTCATCGTTCAAGATAGCATTGGAATCTAATGCATCATCACCCAATTTGAAGATATGAACAGTTTCGGTTGCTGAACTAGCTGCTAAGTATTTATTATCCCTTGAAAAGCTCAAAGCATAGATCTTTGTTGGATAAGTACCCCTTCTGAATTGGTATAGTTTAGCACCTGTGTCTGTTGAAAAGACGCGTATAATGGTACCTTTATCACTAGCGGTAGCCAATAAAGTACCATCATAACTTATAGCCATGGCAGCCAAAGCAGTTTTGTGAGCTTCAACAACTATCAAAGGCTGCAGATTTTGAGCATCAAAAATTATAACGTCACCATTATGTTGTTTCCCGCTCACGGAATTCGTAGGATTGGGGTTTGCAGTAGTCGAAGTTGAAGGGTTGTTGGGATCACTTACCAGTTGTTCATTACCAAAGCCTGTTTGAGCAGAACTGTTTGAATTATTAACGCCAACAATTCTTGGTGGTGATGGGTATGCAAAAAAGTTGTTATCAATACTTGGTGATAGTGCACAAAGGCCGTTTGGGTTTGGTGAAGTTTCAATGGTGTGTAATAATCTCATGTTGGTAATATCATAAATGTATACCTGCTCCTCCAGCAGGACGATAAGTCTTGCTTTGCTTAGTTTAACTGATAAAATTGTAGTTGGGAATGTAAGTTCACAAATTGTCGAGTTTCTCTTAGTATTGATGATCTTTAATCTTCTTGGTGACATTGATGGTTGATCACCGAGGCCAGTAATTGCAATCAACGAAGTAGAGAACAACATTTCTACTATTCCAATACCACCACCTGCTATATCATTCCTTTGAAAGCATTTGCCAAATGGCTCACAGTTGAAAATCTTGTAACCTTTGTTTGTGCCTATGGATATACAACTCCCATCTTGATTGAAGTTTATGAAGTTTAAAGTTTCAACAGTGTTGTTTGAAATTAACTTGTTAGAAGTTGACATCTTCTAGGCATTATCAGCTTGTATGTATATCTTTTTTATTTGCTATGGGGACCAAATCCACAAAATAAAATGGTTTGAATTTTTAACACGTTTGATCTAGATAAGGCAAATTGCGCAACACTGATGATTCCGCGATAGTGAATCAAGATGACCTGATACTATGAAGGGAGCACTGATAGTTGAGGTGATACACAGCAGATTAACACAGAAGTCAATGAACAGATCGGACCAAGTAATTTGTTTTCTTGATGAAGATTTAAATTAGTTATTGCCTTTTATGTAGAGAATTCTCATAAAAAAAATGCGTGTGTCCCGAAGCGGGAATAATTCCGCAACGGTCACGTGCTAGTCACCTGATTGGCTTTAAATAGAAGAAAATATTTGTAGTTGTAATGATAGGACAACTTTCTGTATATATAGGACTTTTTCTAATTATCTCATTATTTAAAACTTCCTTTCTTCTTTCGGTTGCCCCATCTTTGAAAATTCTGGCTCGATAGTCAGCTCATGTTCTTCACATTCTTATTGTTCACATTCTTATTGTCACACACTTATTCATTTCTCTCTCCACATTCGCACATGCACACAGTGAAAATAAAAAAAGAAAATCTGCCATACCAAAAGATCTCTTGAAAATGCTGAGAGCTGAGCGGCTAATCAGAATTCCTATAAATGTGTTAAAAATCCACTCCAGAAATGGACGAGTAATACTGTTTATACCTAAGCAATCAGATCGATGCCGCCAAAGAGGAAACAGCAAAACGACTACAGAGAATCAGAAAGCGTCATGAATGAGCTTGTCAAGGTTATGCAAGCAGAAGAGGGCGACACTGAAGACGAGGATGAGTTCCAGAAGGAATTAGTCACATGGGCTGGTAGACTTGAATTGGAATGCATCGACTTGAGAGATAAATCCAAGTCATTGACTTCTCAATTGGTAAAGAATAGTGACTTGTTGAGAGCGACTCACAAGGATCTTACAACATTGAAAGAAAAATCTAATGATGACTTAAAACGTGTGATTGAGAAGTTGAATAAAACTCATTCAGTATTGCAGAAGGCTTCCACTGCATTTGAGTCTCGTAACAAGAGAGGAAATGCTAAAGGTCCGAAACTAGACCTAGACGATGCAGATATTTTATCAGCTTTGGAGAACCTAACTCGCCAAGTATCTCGTATTGAGAAAGAACAACTACCTGGCTTGATCACCAAGAGGACACGAACAGCACAAACGGATAATAATATCGCAAAGATCTTGAAACTTCTTCAAGACACAAATTCGAAGCAAACTCGAAACAGAGGAGGTGATTTACAGCAACAGTCAATCAAAGCATTAAATAATAATTTTAAAGATTGCATCCTGAAACTAACAACCATTTCAAGTGATCAGAACCTATTAACGAGAGAGTTATTGGAAATCAAGGAAAATCAGAGGCACTTCAAGCAGCAACTTGGATTGATCAACAAATCCATCAAAGCTTTTACTCCAAGAAATTTGCTGTCAACACCTGATAGTTCAATTAATGAGAACGACTCATCACAGCGTCTCTCCAAAGATGGAACACAACCACATATGATCACTCGATCTCAAACTACCTACAAATCCAGGAGTAATCGATCTCATCTATTAGATACAAGTGATAAAATAACCACATTCTCCGCCAGACATTCCAGAAAGTTACTAAGTCAACAAGCGGACGAGGAATCTCCATACGGTGATACTACCTTAGTTTCCCTCTTATCTGATGACTTGCCTTCAGATCTCTAAAAGATTTCCACTTTTGAGATTTCCCTGTTGTTTTCCAATTTCAATCTCAAATTATGGTCTTTCCCAATATTCAGCCATCCGCTCTTTGTAAACTGACGATAATATAGCTCATATACAACCATATATCTCTGAATGAACTGTCTCACTTGATGATCGGTCATACCGGCACCCTTCCTCGAGATTAGGTCATGTTCTTGTTGGATTCTCCAGTTATACACATTATTGATATCATTCGTGTCATAGAAAACGTTGAGGTCCACCAACTCCCAGATCTTCGTGTATTCCTTCAAATTTTCATTAACTTGCTTCACGTGCTCAATCTTATAATGCTGTAACAGTTCATTGTTCTTATGTATCAAGTCCAATGTTGTCTCATGAATCGGTATAAACCCATTAAACCACCCTTCCACAATCAATAAATCAACATTCGTATCGATATCAACCCATTCGCCACGATCACCTTCCCCATTAAAAGCTGATTTGTCATAAGTTGGCACTTTGAACCTCTTGTTTCTCTGTACAATCTGAGAAAACACTTCATACCCTGTCTTTAAGTCATGTGTCCCTGGAAGACCACGTCCTCTCAGTAGTGGGTTCCCCTGCTCATTCAACTTCTTCTGATCTGCATGCGTAAGATATAGGTCATCTGTTGATACCACCAGACTGAATAATTCAGGATGCAATTGGTTCAAGTGATCAATAAGTTTGGAAGATAAATACGATTTCCCAGAGCCTTGAGGGCCAGAAACACTGAGAACCAAGGGTTTTGACCGAAAGTTCCATGTTGAGATGAAAGGCTCGAGGAATTGGATTGTTTGCTGCAATGCTGCCATTGACTTCAACAGTTTTCATGGAAGGTTGCAGTAATATGAGGGTGAGATGTCAAATTCCAATCTTGGAGAAATATTCCTTGTATTTGAATTTCCAGCTCGGTGACAACGACAAAATTACGTTCAAAAAATATAATTGATCACCAAAGTTGACTCATATAGGTGCTCTCAAAAGATGGGAAGTGCATTCCAGTAAAGTAATTCCAACCTGTATACCTTAAATCGAAACTATAATCCACAGCACTTTCCATAAACTAGAGCTAGTACACCTCATCAAATATTCGCGGATTTGGGGATTGGCCAAAAAAAAGGTTTTTGACTCACGACGATACTCTAACAAACTACAGTTCCTTGAAACCAGATACACCCCTCCCACATATACCTCCGACATGTCCAAACTAAACATTCTTGTCCCTGTTAAGCGTGTGATTGATTTTGCTATCAAACCAAGAATCAACAAAGCCGGTACAGGTATCGAAAAAACAGGTGTCAAATTCAGTATCAATCCATTCTGTGACATCGCTGTTGAAGAAGCAGTGAGAATCAGAGAAGCCAACAAGTCCATTGTCAACAACATCCATGCTGTGTCTATCGGTCCTGCCAAATCTCAAGATATTCTGCGTCAATCATTGGCTAAAGGTGTAGATACTTCCACTTTGATTGACGCAGGCGAAGAAGAATTAGAACCATTAGCAATTGCCAAAATCTTGAAACAAATTGCCGAGAAGAAAGAATCCAACTTGATCATTTTAGGTAAACAAGCTATTGATGATGATTCCAACCATGTAGGCCAGATGTTGGCCGGTTTGTTGAACTGGCCACAAGCCACTAATGCTGCTAAAGTTGAAGTCTCAGCTGATGGTTCAGAAGTTTCAGTTGTAAGAGAAATCGATGGTGGTGAAGAAACTGTGAAATCAAAACTACCTTTGATCATCACTACTGATTTAAGATTGAACGAACCACGTTATGCGACTTTACCAAATATGATGAAGGCTAAAAAGAAACCACTAGAAAAATTAAAAGTGGAAGATTTTGATGTTGATACAACTAGAAGACTAGAGGTGTTGAAAGTGGAAGAACCTCCCGTTCGTAATGCTGGTGTCAAAGTTGGTTCTGTCGATGAATTAGTTGCTAAACTAAAAGAATTGAAGGCTATCTAGGTTCTGTTTATAGGCTATGAGGAATACGATAAATTTAGAAAAATTAATGAGTAATTCGTAAAGGTTCATTTAAAGATCCTAGGATGGTGCACGTGAATTTTTGACTATACATATGCTATAGTATCAATGACAAAACCAGTTGGAATTAGACTAAATAGAGTTCTGTGTTCTTGTGTATATAAATATGTTGAAGACAATAAATAATAAATAGGGTCAAATAAATAGGAATAAATAGGACAGTAAAATATTCAGAAGCTTTTCTTTTCCAAAGATTCATAAGCAGGTAGTTCCAACCCCCAACTTTCCTCACCCGGTCTAACATCATAATATTTCTTCAGATCAATTCCATGCTTTTCATGATGGAAGAAACTGAACCAAGGAATGGCAAACAGAGCAGCTTGAGAGTTCTTGGAGTTTCTATAGGAGACTTCTTGTAACCATGGGTTCAATGTTGGCTTGACACCTAGTGGTGGTAGACCTTTGCTCAAGTTGGATTTGATTTCATATCTGTCTTTGGAAACCTCACGGGCATTTTCAGAGAACCCCCAAAATCTTTTTGTGGACTGATTGTAGGCAATAATAAAACCACCAACTGAACCCAGTAGCGTAGAGACACGTAGAAAAGTTGCTGGAGGTCTGACAAAGTTTCTACCATTGATCGGATCCAAATACTCAAAGAGAGTTAATAGACCTGGGAAGGCAGCAGTAGCAACAGCCCAAGCACCATAATCCGATGGTCTGAAATAACGAACGACTTTGGCGAAATGAGGATCAGGATCAATGACCTACCCAATGTTAGATAAACTCATTAGGTCAAAAATAGCTGGTAACTCACTTCGTAAGGAGTGGACATTTGATGGATTCTAAGATTCTTGTGTTTTTTTGTCTGTTGATGAAGCTATTATGAGCTTCCTATTCTCCTTAACGTTTAATTTGTGGAGATCCAGATTTTTCTTGTTAGTACTGATGCTTACGCTGGGTACGAACAATTTAGCAGAGAGCTCTGTGCTCAGAATTACGGACACACACACACACACACACAGAAGGCCCGAGCTTGGAAGTTTGAAGCATTAGGCCGAGCCGATCAAAAAGAATATATCACAGATCTCGGAATTTGAGACAATAGCAAAGGGAAATGTGTATAACTCAGGAAATGACGTTATTTCAATATTAATAATCTGTTCCATTACAAAGCTGACAATGACAATGTAAAGCAAAAAACTGCTTTCCAAATCTTTCCAATTTGTTCATTTGTCTTTTACTAATCCAGCTATTAATAATCCGCTAAAGTCGCGCCCTATCACCACAAAAACTCGAAAAAAAAGTATAAAATGGATTCCACTTCCCTCTTGGACAACCCAATTGTTAGTTAAAAAGTGTGTTTTATAATTTAAACAAAAATGGTTAACCAAATCCAAACTGCTGAAGCCTTCCACACTGCCATCAAATCATCAAAATTAGTTGTTGTCGACTTTTTTGCAACTTGGTGTGGTCCTTGTAAGATGATTGCTCCTTTGTTAGAAAGATTTGCTGGTGAATACACTGATGCAGAATTCTACAAACTTGATGTTGATGAATTAGGCGCCATTGCTCAAGAACAAGAAGTGTCTGCTATGCCAACCATCATCTTCTACAAAGACGGTAAAGCTGTTGACAAAGTCATTGGTGCTAACCCAAATGCCATCAAACAAAAAATTACTGCTAACTTATAATTTGTGATGAAAATAGATCTATTTTGTTAATTTAATGTCTTTATATACGCGTGATTGGTAATGTAGAATTATTTTTTAATTGAGATTCGACTCTTTTAACATATCTCATGCTTCAACGGAGTGATATCAAGAGTATGCTGGAGACTGAATGGGCATATCTAGTTACCAATCAAGTGATCATCGCTCCGTTGATTACATTTGAACACCGGTGCCACACTTTGTTCTGTTGTTAGCTCGTGCGAATATTACCTCTCGAGGTATCTTATTAGCTTAACAATGGTTACCCTGACATTTGTTAAGGCTCCAGCCAAAACTTCAAGATAATTTTTTATTCCCGTTTAATCAAAATAAGTTGAACCTATTAATCCCAACACCAGATAACAATACTAAACCCAAACACCGCAGATTGACACATAAACAACTGCACTTAACCTTTTCAACAAACATCATTTCAGCAGTTTAGCAGTACACTGGTTCATTATGAGTACCAATCAATTCGAAGTTGCAGAACCCGAAGAAGCTTCCACCCAAGTTGCCCCTGAAGGAAATGTAAACAAGACTCAGGAATCACAGATCGATAGTGAACTACTGCAACAGTCATTATTCTTGAATGAACAAGGTGAACAATACGTCTTCTTCATTCCTGTTGCTGAGGAAGACAGAGACAATTTGGTGGATCTGATCGAGGCTAATGGTGGCAAAGTTTCTGATGATCCAGGCCATGGTTATTATATCTCTAAATTTGGTGAGATTCACCATGATGTTATCGATCCAAGATTTATTTACGACTCTGTTGAAAACAAGAAAGTTCAAGCCACAAGTGACTACAAAGTCTTCAATCAGGCTGGTACAAATGACGCTGATCGTGACAATGTTCAACATTTGGTCACGTACTTGCATGAAAACAAAGAACAACCTTCTGCCCCTATTCAACATGAACAACAACAACCACTGCACCCAAAACGTGCGGAAACTAATCACCAATCAACAAACAAGAATTCCTTCACAGCTGAGGAAGATGAGACTATTCTAGAAGAAGTTAGAAGAAACCCAACACGTCGTTCTACACATACTTTATACCATGAAATTGCAAAAAAGATTGGGAGACACACAGGCAATTCAATCCGTTATCGTTTCAGAAATCATCTATTAAATAGATTGAGTTATGTCTATAAAGCTGATGCTGGTGGTAATTTGATTCTTGACTCCGAGGGTAACCCACAAATTTCAGAAGATTTGCCAAGTACAGTGAAGAATAAATTCACAGCAAAGGATGATTATGAGTTATGTAAAGCTGTTAGGGAGAACTTAATGGAGAAACCAGATAACCATTATTCACCAGATCCAAAAGATATTGTCTTACCTGGGAAATTCTTCGAGGCAATGACACTTCAAATCCCAACTCATACAAAGGCAGCCTGGAGAGATAGATACAGGAAATTCGCCGTCCCATATGGTATTGACAAGTACATTGAGTATTATGAATCAGAGTTGGCTGCTGGTAATACTCCTCTTGCGATGAAAAACTTTACAGGTAAGAAACTGTATCCGAAGAGAACTGCGGAAAACATTGATGAAGTTGTTGGGGAAAGATTAACTGAACATAATGATCAATACAAGAAGAGAAAAGCTGCCGTCTACAAAACTCCAAATCCAGAATCAAATAATTTATTCGAAAATGGTGGTCAAGCTGCAGAATTATTGGATTCCGATCTTTTCGAAGGTGATGCCGCAGCTGCTGTTGCAGCTGCTTCTAAAGTTCCTAATGACACAGGTTTAGAACATTTAACAGAAGACTTAGTCTCTGCAAGATTCTTTGAATTTCAACCGATTATCACGGTCGTTAAAAAGGTTTCCGAAATTGTTGACAGAAACTATGAATCTGGGGATGCTGAAAATTTAATTTCTGCATTATATACAGAAGCTGGTATTCAAAAGAAATTTGGTACCTTCATTATCACAAGTGTTTGTGGTGATTTAGCTCTAATTCCCAAATATGTCAAACTATTTCTTGAAAGAGGTGAAAATCCACCTTCTAACGTTCATGGTATTTGGACTTCAAGAGATGATGAATATCTAACTAGTGGTGACCCAGAGAAATTGGAAATTTTGAAAAAATTACACGGTGAGAAGAGAATTGAACTAAGAAGGCAATTCATTAATCAAGATTTGGTTTGAACTTTTGGAATGTTTAATTACTTTTTGATTTTAAGCTTAGGAGTTTTTTGTGGCGAATAGCATTCTTTTTGTATATTTAAAAGAACATTTGTACTATTAATAGCTGGGATTGTAACGTGCAAAGTAGCTGGATCAAATTGAGTTCCAAAGCATAAGAACTAGTAACCTGATTACTAGTTCAAAATTATATGAAACGAAAAAAATTCGCAAAAAATTAATCGTTTATAATGCGCCAGCCCGGAGTCGAACCGGGGGCTCAAAGATGGCAACTTTGAATTTTACCGCTAAACCACTGGCGCTTTTCGATGCGGATGTAAAATTTTATATATTCATGTACTCAAACCAAAAATAATTGTACGTCGATAACTTCCACAAGTGTGATTCAAGTCAAGGAATCTCTGTTTCAGAAGAATCCTAAGGGATCCTTCTAGCGTTTTTCTCTTTTTAGTGGAACTTGAAAGCTTTTTAATGAAGTTATATGAACGTCAATTTGACATGAAACCGATGGTAGGCTAAGAGTAACCGCGGGGCATTTTGATCTCTCCTGTATGAGGACTGAAATATATTACATGGTTTGAGTAACATTAGCACCTTGTATTAGGTAGCATGTATATATATATTTAATATAATAATATGTAAACACACTAATCTTATATGTATATATATCAATACAATATCAGCAATGATTCCGCTGTTTTAGGTTATCTAAACATTAATATTATGGCTACGTACAATGGTGGATTTACTGCCGCCGTGCCAGTCTCATTAAAACCGATTAACACTGACCTTTATGATAAGAGAGATCAGTAGTCTATGAAAAATCACATACATCATGTGACTATTGCCGTTATGAAGTAACTAGGAACCAAAATATCTATCTTAAAATCGAAGAATAATACTACGCAGTGATTCAGAAGTGATAGTTTTAGGTATACTACCCGCTATTATAAGTCCCGCTATTATAAGTCTCATTTAAAAAGAGAAAATCATCATTAATGCATATATATTCTATTGTTCAATGCTCTCCATTTGTGACAACTCGGTATAAGTCCTTGGAGCTCTACCTTTAACAGGCGATCTTTGAACATTCTCACTCAATTTCACGACTTTCACTCTTTCAGTATTGAACCAAGGATGTCCTAATGCCTGATCGACATTAAACCTATGTGCAGGATTCTTCACTAATAATCTAGATATGAAATCCAAGGCTAAGTCATCAATAGGGTCAAAGTATGGTGAATAAAAGGCATATTTCGCACTGAGGATTTGTTCTCTCATTGAAGGAGGGCCTAGTTCATCACTAAACGGTGGGAATCCGGCAAGGCACACATATAATAGTACACCAGAGCTCCACAGATCGACATTTTTGGAATATTTTCTTTCATCACCGGGGCCTAAAACTTCTGGGGCAACATAGGACGGTGTACCACAAAGTGTGTTTGTAAAGTTCATTTCTCCAATGAATTTAGCAAGACCAAAATCGGCTATTTTAACTGAAACGTCTAATTCTTCATGATCCCATGGACCTGTTTGTTTCTGATCAAGAGATGTTCTGGGAGTTATATTCAGTAGAATGTTTTCAGGTTTTATATCCCTATGGATGATGTCTCTATCGTGCAAGTATTTCAAGCCCTGTAACAGTTGTTTGAAAATAGCCTTGGTTTCATCCTCTCTTAGGTTTGTCTTGTTGACAATTCTAGTAAACAACTCACCACTGTTCACTTTTTCCAAGACCAGGTAAGTAGTAACACTGAATTTGTTAATCGGCTCAATAAACCTATCTATCAACTTGACAATATTTTCATGCTCAATCGACATTAAGACGCTCAACTCCTGGTTAAACTTCTGTGACCTCTTAGCATCATCAATCTTTTGAGGTTTAAAAATCTTGACAGCGAACTTTTCACCAGTCTTTCTATGGATAGCTTCATTGACGGTTGCATAATGACCAGATCCTAGTTCTTTACCAAGGATATACTCATCGTTGAATTTAGAGGACTTCACTCCCAGGATATTCTCTTTATTTTCTTCAGTTTTGTCGTATTTGAATACATAAGAACCACTCTTTGCGAAACTAACTTTATCACCATCCTTCAGCAAAACTGAAGTATTAGAGATTCTAGACCCATTAACAAAAGTACCATTTGTACTGAGATCGACAATGTTCAAATAAGTGCTGTTAGTGACCTCGTTATAAACTGGTATCAATTGACAATGTCTAGTAGAGATGTCGCTACCTTTCAATACTATATCACACTGCCTGCTTCTTCCTAATAATATGGATTCCTTCTGATTGATTGTGATATGTGGTGCTTCCGGTATGAGGCTGACTAATTGACCTATTGGAAGGGTGGCAACAGCCATGGAGGCAGACTTCTTTAATATGCGGTTTTCTTCATCGGAGACATTTCGGTTCTTTATAAAGCAGTTGTTAGTACATCTAAGTGTGAAACATGAAGAAAATACATACTCTTTTGTTCAGACCCGGGAGAAGGGACATTGTGTTTTCGGTTAAGAATGACGGGATGACAGCACTTGACCTCAGCTGTTTTTTTGTTTCTGTTTTTTTTTTTTCTTTCCTGATTTGCATGTTGATGTTATGATGAGAAACATAGTACGCGCTCGCGACTTTTTTTATCGTTTTCGCGTTGTTTTCGTGTTGTTTTCGCGTTTGGGGACTAACAGTCTACAGGGACTACAAGTACTGTTTGTTTCTAGGTCTCTATTCTATAAGGATACTGTACATACTCATTGCAATTAAATTGGCCTTAGGATGGTCCCACTGTAGTCATCAATCTGGAGAACTTCCAACATGTACTTCAAGTCCTTCAAGTTCTTTGATGGCGGATTCCATTTCTTATAAAGGCTCAACAATTGTAAGACTGATTGGTATGAATCGATATTCTTGATCTTCTTGTAATCATCAATGAAGGCATGCAATGTCCAGACCATGTTATAATTGTTGTCTAGGATAGGGTCACTAATTATGTCAACCTTGACATCTTGCTTCTGTATCAATGATGTTGAACTTAGTGAATTATCAATAGCATTCTGGAAAACGTTGGAGTTTAGGCATTCAGTGAAAGCTGGTGATATAGGAGAACCATTTGGTTGCGAAATAAAGTATTTGGATATTTGAATGAGTAATCTCGAAGAAGGATGCCCCAGATTGCTTGATGTTAACATTATATTGAACAAATGTGTTTCAAATTCGTCGTCATAATCGTTATCAGGCAATAGTACACTTCTAAATATGTTCGGATGTGATAGATGTAGTGCTAAAGTCGATGGTATGTTGGATAAGGAACCCACAAAGTTGACCTTGGTATTGTAAGAGCGGATGAGTTTGGCAATTGTCGTATCGAATTGAGCAGAGTATGCAGTATCGTCTAGTTCAATTGGTTCCAGGTATGGATTCGCAATATTCCCATCCATGAGCAGTAAGCCAGTCTTTTTTATACTTTCAAAGAGGTTTCTTGAGATTAGGATGTCCAATAATGAAGCCGCGACGGGAACGGTTATCCTCAAACCAGCAACAAGGACATAGTCAATCCTCTTAAAGTTCTCTCTCCAGTTAATTAATAGTTTAAATAGATCCTCTAGTGTATTACCAGTAATTTTGGACGCTTCTAAGGACACTGTTTCTATCTGATAATCAAAAGTCGTCTCTTTGTCAGTGTACCAATTCTTTACAGCCTCTGTTGCCAATTCCGTTAATTGAAACGCATTAGCTGACGGTTTTCTGGCAGAATTGTTGACACAAATAATGAGAATGTATTGTATTAATGGTTTATGGGTGTGTGTCTTTATGTAAAGATGCTTCTCAGTAGGATAATTATAATATATTTCAGTAGCCAGCCTGATCTTAGTCTTGGTTGTGATTTGTCTGAAGCAGTTTTGAAACAATGGATAGACAGCAGATTGGTGATATGGTGATACATGACATTCAGCAGGATATTTGTGTAGCTCCACAGGATTTGTCTCCGTTTTAGTACTTAGAACTGAAAGCTCACCAGATATATTATTGTTAAAGTGATTCTGATACCAAGCCCACACTGAGTCGGTATTACCAATTGACTTTTTTGCGTCTTTAATATTCTTCTTCAATTCAATGGAGTCCAAATTCTCATGAGACTGAGGCTCAATTATCTTTTTAGCAGGACTAAGGAAGTTGGGCCAAAGGAACCAACCAGTGACATTTGCTTGTGATGAAGATGTCAATATCGAGTGTGCAGATTGAGTGGAATGAGAGTCCCGATGTTCATGACGAAGGTCATCAGGGAGCTGAAAATTGAAAGTCTCTTCAGGTACATAGCTCCATGGGTTCAAGTAAGTGTACCATTGTGACGGCTCTTGCAGTTGTTGCTGCGGTTGCTGTCGTAGTTGCTGGCGTGGTTGTTGTTGGATCTCAGACTGGACCTTATTACTTTCTGGGAGTAATCCCTCTGGCTTCCTCGAGGGGTCCACAGAAGACAATTTTCTGGTCTCATTTCCTATACTGAGTTGCCTACTCTTCCAGACATTCCAGCCCTTAGTGATTTGTTCATGAGATGCATTGGTCTGTGAATTTGCTGCGATGATCGCATTGTTTTGTTGTTGAATATCGTTTTGTTCCTGGGTTTGGCCATGCAGTGATGGTATGGATAATTCTGAATCGACTATATCCCCATTCTGTATATGATCAGAGGCCATAATTAAGACGGAGAGAAGGGTTATATAGTGGCTTCCTCTTGTGATAGTCGTTCTTTGATGTCTCAATTTTGGTGTCAGATTGTGTTTTTTTCTTTCTCGCCTTTAAAGCAATTGACAACAAGGAACAGTGACACAACCAAGCAAAAATATAGGAATGAGCACTGTTGCAAACTGGAAAGAACCTTTATTGGCCGCTCTCGACAAAAGGGATGAACAAGAGAGACAGGATGACGAAATTTTCGTTTCTTGTAAGTAAAGACTGTGGACTTTTAGAAGGATTTGTTGACTGACAATGGCTTTAGTTGATCTTCTATACAAAAGGTTATACAAGAGTGAAGAACTATTAACGAAACTGAGACAGACAGATACAGAGTGAGTGCTAAGCCATCTATTCCAAATTTTTTTTGCCTCCTACTGACATTCTAGTGAACTCGAAGCAACACTCAAAGATAACGATGAATTAAAGAAAGTGATATCGAAGCATGTCATAACGATATCATCTCTGGAGAAAGACATCACTAACTACAAAAACAAGACTACGTCACAACAGAAGGAGATAAAGAGGCTTAATGGTATAATCACAAACCTCACGGACAAGCTGAATCGTCAAACCGAAGAGTACCACCAAAAGAATAAGTCAATAGAGATCATCACTGATGAATTTCTCTCTATGGAGATTCAAAATAACCTACTCTACGATAAACTAGCAAAATTGGAGACCGAGAATGAGTCGCTTATAAGGAGGTGGATGGAAAAGGTACAGGAGGATGTTGATAAGATTAACAGTTCCAATGAACTCCACAATTCGAAATGATTGAGGAATTTCATCGCGTCTGGTACACAAGGTATTGTTCATAAACGAAAGTCTATTATAACGTCGCATTATTAATTAATAGCTCAACTAAGTATCTTTTGGGCACATTTGTTCAAACCGTTGATTAATTTAATCGTATATCTCAATAGGAGGTAATCTGTCCATGTTGTAGAACCAATTACCAGATTCTATCTCCTTACCGAGCCAATCAATTGGGAAAAGCACCAAATGGCCTTGAATTTCACTGCATAATCTATCGGCAGTTTCTCTATCAAATACTCTTTCACTACCCAATAGTGATTTATTCAGTAAATTGTATGAACGTTTTGTTCTTTTTGAGACACCCGATGCCTGTTGAGGTTCCTGTTGTGTCGCCATGGCCGATGACTCATTGCTAGAAATGAACTCAGGAGCTTCACCGAGCAAAGCATCTTGGTAATCATCTTTAACACGGATACTTTGTCTTCTTTTGTGTGTTTTGAAATCACCTCCTTCATTTGTTCGAGAACTTAAAGAAGAGGTATCGTCTGATTTCAACATTGATTCTCGTCTGCGGAATTCTTGTTCTTGAGACAGACCAAGTGCAGAGTACAATCTTGAGAATTCTTTGTATTCTTTCCATGTTGAGACTGTGTCATCTGGTTGACAATGGAACACCTCTCTAAAGATGACGGTATTTCTTAAGGCATTATCAAACCAAACATCATCATAGAATGTGTCAATCAAGGGATCACTGAAACCGTATGGATCAATAAATTTGTTGTAGTTAGGCCCACAAGCGTAATCATTAAAGCCTTTGACTAGATCATTGATGCCATCAGTATCAAGTGAGACAATTGGAATATTATCACCTGGAAGATCTTCAAATTCAACAGGACTCGGTGAATCACTAGGATCTAAATCTACACCAGTGTTGAATTCTTTTTCATGGTCACAGCCATACTTAGCATCCAAATGATCAGAATCCTTCTCTTTCTCAAAGAATGCCTGAGTGAGATTTGGTAAACCCACTTTAGAGCGCTTGGCATTCTCATCATCAGCTTGAACTTTCTGTTTAGCAGCAACTCTTTGTAGATACGCAACTCTCTTCAACAATTCCCATCTCTCTTGGTTTCTTTCTTCCAATATCAATTCTTCATTTTCAGTCAATTTCTCTGGATCATCAATGAAACTATCATCATTTAAGAATTCCAAGACTTGTTCAACATTCGGTAGAAATATTTTGGTAGTTTCATTAACTAATGATTCCTTAGCCCATTTCTTTAAAGCACGACCAGCATTCAACCTAAAGTCTTTGTACTCTTTTGTACTCATTCTATCTTGACCTTTACCCTCAACATCATCCTTATGAGCAGTGTTATTAGAAATTCTTGAGTCAGTAGAATATTGCTTGTTATCTCTGATACCAACGTTTTCTTCTCTAGCACGATTGTTGAATGAATGATAGAATAATGGAGTAGGTTCGACGTTTTTGTCCTGCAAATGTTCTGGTAGATCGTCCTTATGATCTTTGGATATAGACAATTTGGACTCTGGATCATTGAGCTTCTTGCTGACTCCACCATTTCTCTTTTTGTGTCTTTTCCATCTTTCAGTACCACCTGGCATATCCAAGACATCTCTGGAGGCCAATTCTACCATTGAGGAACTAGTATCGAGTTCACTATTCGAGAACTTACCAGTCTTAGCATCGACACCAGTTTTGGTCTTTTTTGCCAATTCTTCAAGTTTGTTGAATCTTTTTTCAACAATTTCTAAGATGTCAACATCAATACCCAAGTGTTCTCTCATCAATCTCATTCTCAGAGTATGGGCAAATTTACCAGCTTTGTAAGGTTGACCATTCATGGTAGTTTGAACTGTTTCAGTGTCTCTAACAACAGCTGCAACTTCTGAATCTCTGTTACCTCTTTGTGATCTTTCATTAATGTTAGCAGAACCAATTAACGCAACACGATCGTCAACAATCATGACCTTGGCATGTATATACAACTGTTCACTGACAACTTTACGATTTGGGCCAATTCTATCCCATTTTCTTAGTGAAAAGAACTGAATATAATCTAATGGGTTTATCTTCATCTTCTTCAACTTAGCAAAGATTGACGTCTGACCTTTGGAAATAGACATGTACTGACATTGCATAATAACTCTGACGGATGAACCTTCAGCCTCATGGACTTGACTTTCAAAACCAGGCATTAATGGGATAACAATAACAGCTCTCCATGGCTTTCCTTCATTGTGAGCACGAATGATTCTATCAACCAAGGCGTCACCAATCCTGTTCTCAATGACATTACCATCGAAGGCACAAGCGGTTATAAAGAACTGATTCTCGAGGTAGACAAAGTGTTCTGAAGTTTCAATCAGTTTCAGGTAAGCATCTTGGACTGATTTCTCCGTTTTCTTTAGACCCAAAGACCAATACCCTGAGGATCTGACCATCTGGATCTCACAGGTACCAGTAAGGTTATATCTTGACAAATCTTCAGGCGAGAACTCCGGCGGTGGACTCAATAATGGTGTTGGTCTTGAAGGTCTTTTCTGTCTTAATAGATAGTTCCATCTTTGAACAAAGTGTCTAGCCAGGTCACTTGCGGGTTGACCAGCAGTCATCATATGAACATCATGCCATGGCATACGTGGTACAACATCTCTATCGTACATGGAGTCATAAGGTTTTTCGAGACTGTAGAAATCTTTGACTCTTGGGTTCGAATAATCTTTTCCTGGGAACTTTTGATATTTGATGGATTCTTCGGTAGCATTCGGCTTACTGGCAAAGTCATGTGGAGAATCATCAGCCAAGACATGATCTGGTGTGTCATATCTACCATAACACAAATCAATACCACCAACAAAGGCAACAGTATGATCAATGATACATAGCTTCTCATGATGGGCCCAGAAGTAAGTGTTCTGTAGCCATTGGTTTGGGGAACGTATAACGTGAATGTTTGGATGCAGATCAATCAATGAATGCTTTGTCCATAACGAGTCAGTAACAACTGTGGAACCAACGTTCCTGTATATAATAACAAAGATCTTGACACCCTCTTCAGCTTTTCTTTTCAAGATTCTGTCTAAGCGGAACTCCTGGTTACCATTAGCTGGACGTCTCATGTACAATTCTGGAGACAACCACCAATCATGGATATAAATAACATCTTTGGCCATCTCCAAAGCGGAACTGACAGCCCAGAAATGATCTCTACCATCAACAAACCACTGGGCATAACAGTTTTGTCTCACAGGAGCAAAACTGTTGAATCGATGTGGCCTAGACCAGATTGAGCCCTTAGCCATATTTTCGATAGATCGTACCCATAAGTTGGCCTGGTATTCAGATCTGGCAATTAGCTTCAACGATCTTTCCGAGTTCTCTAACTTGATCGTAAAGTGCGTCTGTATCTTCTTGGATTTAGTCTTATCATCATATTCATTCATGGACAAACCATCATCAAATATGGAATCATTATCCTTCGTTGTGATGCTGCTGGAGTCATTGCCAGAGAATGAAATTTTGAAGGAGCGATCAACGAGAAAGACATCAAGGGGAGTGGTAGAATAGATGTCGGACACGTACATGATATATGAGTTTCTAACCAAGAACCATTTGTTTGTATGCCTTTGAACCATCTGTTTCAAGTCACTTAATTTCAAGTGGCCAACTCTCCAGCCCTGTGCCTTGGCACTTGAACTAACAATCAGATACCCTTGCTTACCTTGATAGCCATTTTCATAACTCAATAAGACACCCAACGGGGAAAGCTCCAAGAATTGAAATAATCTGTTCGATTCAGGCCTTAAAGTTAAAGCAAACATCAACTCTTTCAAATATTTTTCCAACTTTTTGCTATATTCACCGTATTTACGTTCATCATTTTGTTGATTTTCACCACCAAATGAACCCCTTGTCATCACAGAATAAAGCCTACTTCTGATCCCAGTGGAACCTGAACCACCTGAGGAAATGCTAGCTGGTCTTGGACTCTGAGGTGGCAGTTGTAGACTTTTGTCATTCATATTTACTGACAAATATCTGTCATTTAATGTGTTAAACGTAGATTCTTCATCTTTATTCTTTGGAAATTTCGGTAGATTTAATGTTCTTAGACCCTTAAAGCTTTTGTTCTGGAACACCACCACTTTTAGCCTCGAGTGCAACGACGTGAAGTCTCTTATATCCTTAACAATATTCCACTTAAGTCTATCTGGACCAACACCATATTCCGCCTTAATTAGATACTTTCTGTGACGGGAACCAGGAGCAGTGATGTCATCAATTTCAATGCCAACCATGGGTAGTAATAGAGGAGCTCTTCTAATGCCATGCTCATCTTCTTGGAAAGAAGCACCAGGTAATAAAGCTGCAGGTGCAACAGAGATGAAACTTGTGATCAAATTCGATGCCCTCATTCTTGCCCGTGCTTCTGAAGGATCTTCACCCTCTTCAGTTTCTCTCCTTGGTTGAGAGGGAGTGAATTCTTGATCTTTTTTCTTACCACCACCAAACTTCAAGGCTTGCTTTAAGCCTTTCCATCTTGTAGAGTCAGTGGAAGTGAAAGTGGGCCTCACAGAAAATCTCCTGAGCCATGTTGGTGAATCATTAGGCTGACTATCGTCATTGTCATTAAGACTATGTGGTGCTGGGTTTGTGCGCGGGTGTGTTTGTGAAGCAGGGACGCCAAAAGTGCCGTCGTGTTTGTCTAGGTTGACCTCAATGTTCTGCTTGACGGGATATCCATCACCACGAATCTTATTATTAGGTTGATCATGATGTGGTGTTACGGTATTGTAGCTGGGCGTTGGACGATTGTTTACCCTTGCTGTTCTCTCTTCATCTTCATCATCAGGTCTTTTCAAGACATCTTCCTTGAAATTGAAAGGATTATTGACAACATGTGGTTCAAATAGAGCACCTTCTTGTAGTTCAGGGTTCTGCAGCACATTCTGGTCGGAATCGTGAGGATATTGTTGTTCGTTGTTACCGCCATTGGAATGAACGAAGGAACGGGTATGTTCTTCCTTCGACTGCTTCAGCTTGTCAGACTTGGCGTGACTACCATTCTCTTTGTCGACGCTCATAGGCTGGTTCTGATCCACAGAACTAAGAGTCATTGAGCGCCAGTAGGAATGATATTTATGTGATTCTGATGGGTTTTAGCTCAGGTTTGTTCAGTTTGGAAATCAAAGTGTGTCTTTTTTTGGCACAAAGCAAAGTCTATGCAATAAATGGATTGCACCGTTATTAGATACCAAAAAAACAAGTGACTATGAGGCTCACAGATTTGGCGATAATGAACTGGAAGTGTAGGACGTGTTGAAAACTATTTGAATTAATGTAGCGATGGACATTTTGATCTATTGAGGAACAGAAAATTCCAAAGTTACCATGGTTACCAAATGACGTTAGGGGCACTATATACAAACTCAAGGTTCAAGATCGAAGATGATCTTCCGGCTACAAACTATAAGTTTTCTCATCGAATAAAGTCGTTAATTAATAAAGTCGTTAATTAATAAAGTCGTTAATTAATACAGTCGTTAATTAATATGCAATATATGAAAACTTATCACTGAGCATCCAGAGACCTCTTTAGTTCGAGGTAGCGCTCTTGACCAATTTGCTCAGCTTGCACCAATCTGTTAACTTCTTCTCTCAAAGAATCAGCTCTCTTATCAATCATCATGATTTCGGAGTCGGACAACATCTGGAATGCAGCTAAAGCTCTATCAGCATCTTTTAAGTCTTTCAAAAGTGATAATTTTTGTTCATTCAATGTTTCGTTTCTTTTTTCATAACCTGCAAACTTGGCTGTCACCTTCCTCTCCAGCTTGTTTGACACATCTATTAAAGCCGTTAATTGAGAGACCAAATCTGTACTAGTTGTTTTTGACTGAACAAATGTTTTTAAGTATTCATTGTCAAAATTTTCTTGAAATTTCTGTAGGCTCTCCTGGCTGGATTCAGCTTGGAGCGCATCCTCGACTTTAATTTTTGATTCTTCATCTAGATCACCCACCAAAGGTATCCCACTGACTTTTAAAGTTTTAGAATAATCAGATCTCACAAGCTTTATTAGCTCTTTATTTACCAGTCTTTCAACGCTCGATTCTGCCACTGGCTTTAGCTCAAGATCGGCATCAATATTAGGTATTTCCAAGTTTCTCTGAACGACCTGTGATCTTCTTAGTAATGCCCTTCCTGCTTCTTCCTCCTCAGCCTTCTTTCTTAGTCTCTCTTGTTCACCTCTATCTTCTGTAGTTGTTTGTTGAGCTACTTGAGGGCCCAATTCCTGTTCTTTGTCATCTTTCTCATTCTCATCTTCAATTATCTCGAAATCATTCTTAGGAGTCGGTAGGTTAGCCAACTTTTCACGCAATGAGAGAGGCTTTGTCAATGAAATCGTATCTTGTTGCAAGATACCCTCTGTCTCTTCTTGATCAATATGAATGGACACCTCGTCAACAATATCATCAAGCTCACCAGTGGTGAGTAAGGCTGACTTCTCATCCCTAGCATCTTTTATCTGACGAACCATATTATTGATTCTGGTTTCATGCGATACAGTAGTCTCAGACTCCTTTGATCTAGCAACATCATCGATTTTTTCCTTTTGTTTCTTCGATAGGTCTATTAGCTCATCATCTTGAAACACAGGAGCAGGAAGATTCAATTTTCTTCTTTTAGTCAAATCTTCATGAATCACAGCAGGTTTGTCGAGAATTTGACCACCTGAGTTCTCTTGTCTATTCCTTTTTTTCTTTTTTTCGTTCTCATCATCTTTCAAACCAGAGCGGTCCACTTGGTGTTCAAAAGATTTCAAAGATCTATCATTTTCCTGAGCTTCTTCGGTAGTATCATAGAAGCCGCCCGCAGGTCGGTGTTCAAATGGGATATCAGCATTATAATCAAACTGAGTATCAAACTTCTTCTTCGGAGCCCTAAGCTTAGTTGTTATACCAGCCTGTTTTAAGTCACGTCTTCTCTGTAATAGAGCGACCCTTTTACTCTCTTCTAACATCCTTTCACGTGCTTTTCTGGTTGCTTTCTTACCCCTGGTATTGGCAAGTCTTGCCCTAGCTTCTGAAAGCATCTCTTTTTCATCGTCGTCCAAGTCCACAGCATCTGGTCTGGCTTCTTTAGTCTCTGGATTTACATTGATATCACCAAGTTGTAAATCTTTAGAAGCACCGACTGACTCCAAAGTTTCTATACCAGCACCGGTAAGACTTAGCTCAGAAGGACCCTCACCATCATCCAAAAGTGCCTGATATCTTTCGATACATTGAGTAGCAGTTCTACCAATTTTAGAAGCTATTGTTCTCCATTGGTTAGGCATAAGTCTTGCAAAACTTAACAACTTGGTATCTTCTTCTGGTGACCAGTCGCTTTTCTTCAAACGAGGGTCCAAATACTCGTTCCAACGAGCTTTTGCTTGCTTAGCTGTCTTTCTTGCCAGCAGGGACGCTACTCTTGCCCACTGATTTAGACCATATTTTGACACAGCTGCCTTTAAAATCTCATCTAGAAACAATGTTAGCATTACGCTCAGTTACTCAAACGACACCACCCCAGTTGGGTGTTAGAGTATTAAGGACTTACCTTCCACATTTGACCAGGAACCACCTTTCACATAGACTGGGACCATCTCAAAATCGGGAGTTTAGTTATATAGTGCCAAATGATGACCTAGGACTGTTACACCATTTTCTTTAGGCAAAAAATAAAATAATGAATCTCGAAAATGGGAAAAAAGACCGGACCAAAGAACACAAAAACCCGAAACATTATCAACTGTTTGCCAATAAACCAGTGGAATTGTTTGATCTGTCGCTGGAAGATTCCTTCATTCTACTTATAATCTGGTATAACTTTGATATTCACACCTTTTTTGTGCCTTTTCATCGCCACTTTTTTCCCACACTTTTCAACCACCAATTGGGATTGTTTATAAGACCCGTCCAGGATGCCATTGTTGTTTCATCCAAAGCATCAGAAGTTGATCCTACAGTGCTATCCGCCAGGAAGAAGTTTTGATAAGAAGCCGAATTCATCAGAGTTGAGCTATTTGTTGTACTATGCCACCACCAGAAGAGTAAAACTAGAGAAAGTTGGCAAATTCTTACAAAAGAAGAACGAGAACGACATTAACAGGAGCAGAACTGGCAATGTTCAAGTAACTTTAGAAATTGTTGACTCATTGATCAATAAATGCCCAGATGATTTGAACGTCTTCGCTGGTAATGTCAATGCGATTTTGTTGTCAGTATTCAGAACCAAAGATCTTGCACTTGCTCAGCATGCTGAACCTGTCTTCAAAACGTTTTGTGAGACATTGAGTGGTGAGCTATTTACAGGTGATGCTGATTTCGTACACAACTTCACTTTACTATGCGAAAGTTTCCTCAATCTGGGTATCAACGTATCGCTAGCCAATACTAATGAGTGGAAAGCAATCAGTTTGAAAGCTGCATCAAGTATTGCTAATTGCAATGGTTTAACGCTGAGCACTTCGAATCACATTGTCAATAAGGCTATCCCATTGGTTGTCACCGAAATCAATGAAATTTCTGAGGATAGCTTAATCAGAAGAACGCACTCCCATTCATCTGAACAAGGCTCATTGTCAAGATTTAACACAGCAAAGTCCACTATTTTGAGAGCAGAAAAGGAACCAGCAAGTCCACCAGAAATTAATCTTGAAGAATTGGCTGTTGTTGCATTGAAATCATTCTTCAACACCAACTCATCCACCAAACTATCAGCCAGTACAAGAGCAGTTTCTGATTACCTTGTCAAGTCACAACAGAAATTAAGTTGGTCTGCAGCTTTAATCGAAATGGTAACACTATGGGTCCCTGTTCAACTGAGATTTATTGTTTTGGCCATACTAACGAGTAAACTTGATAAGAATGGCCCTGTCAGAGAGCAGTTGATTTACCTCCACTCTATTACGAGTTTATTGTCATCGTCTGTTAACTTAGTCGGGTTGCCAGTCATTGATAATCTAAGACAATTCATTTATTTACAGAAATTTGTCCTTCTTGAATCCAAAAACCCAGAATTGGCCAACTCATACACAGAAGTGATTGGCTCTTTATCCACACATATATATTACCAAGATCAGACCTTGGATATTGTTGCTGAACTATTGTCCAGAGTGAGAGAAGCGACAGATGTTGACTTAATCTTGGCTTTACTAGAAGATACTTCTAGGGTTCTATTTAATGCAAACACAAAGAAAACCTTTCAAAGGGCGTTTGTTCCTCTTGAAGTATTTGAAGATACATTCTACTTATTATCACACGAAAGCTTGCAGGTTCAATCGAAATATATTGATCTATTGGTTACTGAGTTGACCTTAGAATATAAAGAGAACTCCAACTACTTAAAACCTGATTATGATGGTCTTATCTTCAAGGGAAGAGAAAGCGTTATAAACCTATTCTTCGAACAATTAGAAAATATCAAGAAGCTTCGATCATCCAAAGCTTTATTAAAATTACTTGAATTGATTGTTTCCACGTTTGACATTAATGCATTTGTGAATTTTGTGCCATTTTTCTATCAATGGAAATTATCAAGGGAAGATGATTTAAACGAAGTTGACATCTTACGTGACAACATTGCATACTCAACTGTTTATTTTGCATCACGTTACGGCAAACACCCTGGACTGCTGGATGAAGTTCTATCACGAATTCAATATCGTGTTGAAACTGGAAAATGGATCTTTGATGGCTTCCCATCAGGAAAATCAACACAATCACCAAAGTTTTCATTAGAAAAGGCAGAGTTTGATGCTCTCCTCAAGGAATGCTCATTAAAAGAATACGAAGATATAATTTCAACCACTCATTACAGATATAATCCACAATTGGCCAACGGCAATGATTTGGATGATGTTGATCCTGATCATTCGTACTTATCGGCAAATCAATCTCAGAACTTATCATTGGCAATGCTCGTGCAACCAACAGCTATAAATTCACCTGGTGAGAACAATTCCATCAAATCTGCTCCATTGTCAGCCAGATCTCTATTGATTGGTAAACTAAATGTCCCAAAAGTTCAAGAGCTACGCAAAGCAATTTCAGGACATTCATTGGCTACACCAAGAAATTTGTCAACGAGTCAGAAAACTGACATTGGATCTATCCTTGATGATCTTGCCCTTGATGAGTTGGACACTAAGGGTAACTTAGTTGCATGATATATAACTTTGACGATTTTTCATATACTCCGTAGTGACTAATAATATGATGTACGCGGCTCTTCAAAGGTAAATGAACCCTATAATAATGACTATATAAAAGCAAGAAAAGAGTTGTGTTATCCAAGTACGACGACTATGTACAGACAGCAGATAAACACGACAGGTATTGACCAATATTCTGAGCCCAAGACCTTTTTCAACAGAAAAACACAACACACAACACATACAACACACACATACAAAACTCTGATAGACAGAAAAGCATAACAAAAAACTAGACAACCCCTGATCAACCATCACTCTAGAAAAACACACGCAGATCGACACTGACTAAAGAAACTCTAGATGAATAATAAACGAACCTATTCATCATCATCGTCTTCTTCTTCTTCTTCTTCTTCTTCTTCGTCTTCAGAATCTAAAGCAGAAAAGGCATTGAATGTGGCCTTTGGTTTATCGTGGATATCAGCAATACTGCTGGCATTGGAACCAGCCATTTTCTTACTGCTAGCTTTGATTTTGGCGAATTTTTGGTCTTTGATAGTTTCCTTGATTTGTTCTTTTACTTCTTCAGCACCTTCTTCACCAAAAGAGTTCTTTTTTTTGTTCAAAGTAACCCAACCATCAGCATCTGGTTGTGGAGCTTCATGCTTAACTCTTGGTTTTCTGACAAAGTTGAACTTTGGTCTTGTACCAGCATGAGATGATCTTCTTCTTGGGTTTAAAGATTCTTCTTCTTCTAATTTCAATTGAATCTCTCTTTGTTCTTCCAATTGTTTGGTAAATTCCAAGAAATCAAATCTTGTTGGAACGACCGAAGAAGTACGCAATCCAATCAATTCAGTTTCAGAGTATTTTGCCATTGTGTAAATTTCTTACTGAGTCGATTTTAACCTTGTCTTCTGACTATTGACGTATCTTTTTCCTCTTGAAAACCACTTTACAAGTTTCGATGAAGAAAAAAAAAAAGAGCCATAAAAAAATTCGTCCCAGAAGGGAAACAATAAGAAAGCCGGGTAAATTAAAGCCGGGTTTGAAAGAAATAACAAAGTCACGTGATGATCATGTGAAAAGTCACGTGATATTTTGTTTTATATTATCTGAATAAAAAAATTATTTTGCGATGAGCTCTTCAATAGACCTGTAATTTCACAAGATATTTATTCCTGAAGAGCTGAAATCGATATACAATGCCTATTGCACACTCCCTGACGAAGGTTCAGAAGACCATACAAAAATCTAAAGGTGCTATGCACCCGAAAGGTCGTAAATTTAAACAACTAAACAGAGCCACATTAAGGGAAAACAAGATCAATCAGAAGAAACTAGCACATGTTGAAAGAAAAGAATTTGAATATCAAAGATTGAAATTCTTTCAAGAAGTTGTCCAGAATAGGCCTGATGCTACATCGTTTTCTTTAGAAGATATCAAAGTGTTTGTTGAAGCATTTTTGTCCCGTGATGATGAAGAAATTGAAACTTTACAAAGTCAAAGAAGAAAGAATAGACCACCTACTAATAGACAACTCATATTAGAAAATAAGAGAAAACATGAATTTAGTGAATATGATTCTGGTTATTTATTGCCAGATATAAATGATCCAAAATCTTTACAAGCACTAAGAGAATGGAATGGTACAAGTGGTGGGATCAATCAGATCAAAATGACAAGAATCGCAAAGGATGATACTTCATTACCTTCAAAGTCAGCTACTGATTCAGAAATGCAAGTATAGATTTTATTACATTGGCATATAATTTTAAACTTTAATGAATGTATCTTAGTTTATTTTGTGTCGTTCAAATGCTGTAAATTCGTAATTTCATTATCCTTCTTCTGCTTCAGTGATTCCATCTCATAGTAATAGCCGAGGGCATAGAAAAGGGCTCCCAGGATCCCCACACCATAACAAATTCTCAACCATTTATACATAGTGAGCTTCTTTAGTTCATCTAGAGGAATATTTCTTTCAAAGATTAATACCTTATTCTCGTCATATCCATCAATAGCTATCACTTTCCATTTTTCCCTTTCGTACTTCAAGACCAGATTCCAGTATTTATCATGTTGGGAATCTAAAGATTTCATCAATGTGACCAAATCGGGTCTATGATAATAAGGGCCCAATGGGTTTGTCTCAGATATGATTTTTTGACCAGATTGTAAAATCATGAATTCATGGATGTTGTTATCTGTATTTGGAATAGTTGGGAAGAACAAGTCATCTTCCTTTAGAGTGAATGATGGATGTGTACCTCTTTTGACAGATCTGATTAAATTTTCATCAATTGGTGTGAAGAAATTCTTCTTCTCCAATGTTCTAAATCTGGGTAATGATGACTGAAATGCCCTTTCTTCACGGAAGTGTTCCTCATCTTGAAGGTCCTTATTATGCTTAATGGTCCTTAAATAATCTTCCAAGTCTTTACTTCTCACTTCGAGATTCATGGTACCGTTCAACAATTCTTTTAAATCATCGCCACTTAATGCTTGTTTCTTCAATTTCACGGTTGAGTTCAATTCCTCAATAAGTGCACTGTTTGGAGTATGATCCTTGGAGATGACTTTCAGTACATCTTCGATCTTCTCAAACTTGTAATTGATGGAGTCCTCTAATCTGGCCACATTTGATGATGTTTCATCCAGATTTTGTTCCTTTTTTGAATATGAGATCAAGCCGTCGATTCCACTAAGCGTTTGTGGCTGGCGAGTAGATGAATTTCTCTTACTCTTGTTCACTGTTAACAAATCCACTTTATAATCTGGCTTTTTTCCCACTGAATGATGCAATACTCTGGATTGGGAATTCTTCAGTCTGATGCTTCTCCTCAAAGTAATATGACTGATCATGGTGTCCAAATGTCGATTCTCAGAAATACTTTCTACCGTACTGGCCTATTGACTTTTTTTTCAGTTGGTTAGTGGCGTGTTGTCCTTGATGAAAGATATCAGATTTTACAAAGATCAAGAGGTTTGAAGCCCCTTCGAGGTGTACCCATTCTCGGCCGAGCACTTTCTGAGTGAAAAAACATGGATAATGATTCTGACATTCTTTCTTCCTTATTGCTTCGAAGGAAGTGGGGAGGAGCGTAGTATGCATGCCCGAACATGTATAATGAATACTCTTAATCAGGTATTCTCTCATATTGAATTGATGCCCAAAGCTGCGAAAGTTTTACTAGAAAGAGAATTACTTTCGCAATGGACATTAATTATTCCATTTTACACATTAAAACAAGGTTTGCCCCATCTCATTTTTTCTGAATTCTCTTTGTCTTCAAATCATCGCTTAATTCACCTAAGTCATTCTTACTCTTTGTTCCAGAAATTCTACCGACACTTCTCTTCATCAGATTCAGTGAAGGTTCTATTATGACCCTAGCAAACCATGGGGTTAACAAGATAGAAAACAGAACTCTAATAGGGAACAGCACTTTAACGATACCATAAGCAGTTGCACCCTCTAGAATCACTTTTGTACGGTCTTGAATTGCCCATTCCTGGATGCCTTCACCAAGCTGTATGATTTAGTTAGTAAAAGTAAAAAAAAGGCTTCAATTTAAATCCTATCTTAGCGCATTACTCACTATCTTCTCTATGAACCCTGTGCCTTTGATGATGACCCAAGATGGTAAATCTGTAGGCATGAATCCCAATTTATGGAAAGTATACCATAGTCCAAGAAATGGAATGACTGCACTCATTTCATGAAGGGTTAAAAAGGAGACGATATGAGATACCGGTGAATTAACTAGCCTCTGACCGTATTTTTTGAAAGGTGAAGGTAATTTATTGATGATCTTATCGTATTTGTCTTTATGTTGATTGGCTAGTTGAGGTTGGATTGGTTGTTTAGACTTGCTCAGTTGGTCAAATTGGACATCATAAAGCGGTGAAAACATACGAAATTGTCGACTGAATACTGAAATCGGTTTTCGCTGAAGAAGCAGGCGTCTATGGAGGGATAACATGACTGAATATATGAAATATTGCTACTATTCGCTGCACTTGCGATGGTTCGATGTATCTTCTTTTTCCCCCGAACCAAGTGAAATCTTTTTGTGGGATTGTTTTACCTTTATCTCACACTAAACCCGGTTATTTCCGAAATCACACTCTTTTTGTGACGACTTACCGCTTACAACCTCCTAAGGTACAAATAAAATATATACAGGAACCATTCGGTGTCATTAGCATTATATATAAAAGGTTTTATGCACAGGTCATTGGTTGAGTACAGTGTCACATCTCTGACATAACTCGGTCTCGCTGTTGGCAGTGAATTTCCAGCATCTTGGACATTTGGAATGTGTAGATGGTTTCACACTCAATTGTATTTTTGTACCATCGATCGATACTTCACCTGTATAATCGTAGCCTTCGTCAGGGATGGATTCGTTGATTTTGACGTGTGCTGAGATAAATAGATCGTTCAATTCATCTTGGTATTTTTGTAGTAGTTCATAACTTGGCGTTTGTTCATTCAGGTTGATGTAGATATCAGTCTCCAAAGTGGATCTGATCTCTTTAGCTTGACGACCTTCCTCAGATAGTATTTTCAGTGCGTCTCTGATGGTCCATAATGTATCAAATTCTTCTTCTAATTCCACTTTTCTATACTGCTTCAAGTCAACCACACCATGTACGTTTGGATGGACAGTACCATCTTTAATCCAATCATGAGTGTAGTCCCAGACTTCTTGTGTGACTAATGGAGTGATTGGTGATAATAAAGTTGAATAGACTTTCAATGTTTCAACAAGGACCGTTTGGGCAGAACGACGAGAGAGTGAGTCAGTTGCATCAGTGTATAGCCTATCTTTGATGATATCGAAATAAATGGATGATGAATCAACGTTAATATGATTGATGATTGTCTTCAATGCCCTGCTAAAATTATATTCTTCATAATACTTTAGTGTTTCTTGATTCAATAATGCCAACTTTGATAATGCATATTGATCAATCTTTCTTAGATTTTCATATTCAACCAACTCAGATTGAGGTAAGTCATTCAAGTTACCTAATAGATAAGTGAACGTTATTCTGAGTTTCTTCAAGGCATCACCTACATGTTTCAAAATGTTAGGACCAAGTGTAACATCAGTGGTGTAATCGCTTTGAGCAACCCAAAATCTCAACCCATCAACACCAACACCAGGTACTTCCTTATCACCTTTAATCACTGCATCTGGAGAAACTGTGTTTCCTATGGATTTTGACATTTTGTGACCCTTTTCATCCAAGGTGAAGCCATGAGTTAAGATGGCTCTATATGGTGCCTTTGGAGAAACTTCTGATGAAGTACCAATTTTGGTTAACAATGATGATTGAAACCAACCTCTGTGTTGATCAGACCCTTCTAAATAAACATCAGCCAAGTAATCTCTATCTAAAGTATTCTCTTTGATATATGTTTCAATATCAGTCCAGGAAGAACCTGAATCGAACCAAACGTCCATTGTGTCTTTACCCTTTGTGAATACGGCACCTAGACCTCGGTGGGACTCTGGCAACCATCTCTCCACGTTTTCTTCGTCATCAAACCAAGCATCGGTGCCTAGTTCATTGATCTTGGAGATGATATGCGACACAGATGCATCATCCATTAGAACTAGGTTTTCATCAGTCTTAGAATATAGGGCAGGGATTGGAACACCCCAACTTCTTTGTCTTGAAATACACCACTCGTTTCTATTTTTCACAAATGACAACAGTCTATTTGACCCACGATCAGGAATGAATTTGACTTCTTCAAGGGCCTTTATTGCCTTGTCTTTGATTTCACCAACGTTACAGAACCATTGTGGAGTCGCTCTGATGATGACAGGTTGTTTGGATCTCCAATCATAAGGATACGAATGTATATATGAAGAGTCAATGTGATAGATCATATCGTTCTGTTTCAAAACTTCAATTACTTCTTTATTGCCTTCTTGTAGTACTTTCTTGCCAACCAAATGTTTGAAACCTTCTGGTAATTCATTGGTATACTGCCCAAATTGATCCACTGGAGAGTAAGCCTCAATACCATTTTCAACGCATACGAAGTAATCGTCATTACCATGGCCAGGAGCAGTGTGGACAAGACCTGTACCTGAGGTATTAGTGACATGGTTCCCATGTAAGACTGGACAAACGACATCTGGCGTTATAGGATTTGTATATTTACTTCCAATAATATCAGAACCTGCGAACACGATATCAGATTTGGTACATTCTGGATTTAGTGCAATAACTTGGTCAATTAGATTAAGGTCAACTATAAGCGAACCTTCTTTGATAAAAGTATATTTGGAGTGCTCATTAACACAAATTGCTCTATTGGATGGGATTGTCCATGGTGTAGAAGTCCAAATCAGTAGCTTTGAACCAGTGATGTCATTCTGTGATAGAACTTTCTGGAATTTCGGTGAAGGTTCAATGATAGGGAACTTAATAAATGCAGCAGTGGATCTATGTTTGTCATTATACTCTAGTTCGGATTCAGCTAATGCGGTATGTGTTTCACAACCCCAATAGACTGGTTTTTTCTGTCTTCTTATCAGGCCTTTATCTAAAAGTTCTTTGAAGACTTTCAGTTGTCTGATTTCGAAATCATGGTTCAATGTCTTATAATTATGTTCAAAATCAGTCAAGATTGCAAATTCTCTAAATTTCTCTAATTGTTTCTTTATTGTCTTTAATGCATGATCTTTGGCGAAACCTCTTATTTTTTTAACGGGAAGAACCGTGGATGAATCCTTCTTTAGCTTCAAATCTAATTTCTCTAATGCTTTTAGTTCAATTGGAAGGCCATGACAGTCCCACCCTGGTTTATAGTACACCTTCTTGCCTAATAACAATTGATATCTATTCACCAGATCTTTAAGGATCTTGTTGAGAGAATGGCCCAAATGTAAATCACCATTAGCATAAGGAGGCCCATCATGTAGTATGAACACGTTCTCATCAGTGGGCCTCTCAGCGAGTTGTTGTTTATATAACAGTTGAGATGATCTGGGAATCAAATCTTTCACAGATTTATCATAATTCGAACGTTTCGGGAACTTTGTTTTGGGAAGGTGCAGAGTCTTAGAGTAGCTATGTGATAAGTCGGAATAACCACGAACGAATGACCGAAGCATAGCTCAACTGACCTTTTTTGAAATAGAAATCTGTCTGATTAAGAAAATCTAACTACTTTAAACACACTGGGAAAATCTATCACTAAAGAATGCACCGACATCCAAACACCAAATAATTTTTCACAAAATGTCGACGAGAAAAAACACAAAAAAATTCGTCCAAAGTGAAAAGTTTTAAAGAGAAGTTGACATCTTCGTTGAAGAAAAAGCCAGTTAAACATGCCAATTGATCAAGAAAAACTAGCTAAATTACAAAAGCAAGGCAACTCCAAAGTTGGTGGTGTCAGAAGAAAAGTTAACAAATCTGGTGCCAAACCATCAGCCGATGATTCAAAACTACAAGCCACTTTACAAAAATTGAATGTTCAAACTCTAGATGGTGTTGAAGAAGCTAACTTCTTCAAAGATGACGGTAAAGTCTTACATTTCAACAGAGTCGGTGTTCAAGCTGCTAACCAACACAATGTTCACGGTTTCTACGGTATCCCACAAGAAAAGGAAATCACTGAATTGATCCCAAGCATTATCCCACAATTAGGTGCTGAAAACTTGGACATCTTATCTAAATTAGCTGCTCAATTACAACAAGGTAAAGGTCCAAAAGGTCCAGAAGCTGCTGGTGATGATGAAATCCCAGACTTAGTTGAAGGTGAAAACTTTGAATCTCAAGTCGAATAAATAGCTTAATAAATCTTGATAACGGTCATTTACGTATAAATATTGTTGTAGTGATTATAATGATAACTTTTGTGAAAATAATTCGTATTGGGGCCACCCAATTGATATTGTTTAGATATATCAATACAAACAAGTGGTGATGTATCACATCGATGGACTGAAGGAGAAAAACAGAAGTACTCTACAAAGATTCCCATCATACCTTATCAAGGTGGTAGTATTTTATCTCTCAGCTTCTGGTATTTAGAATAATGCTAAAAAATAAACCAAATTTAAGGAATATTTACATCCAAAGATAACAGTAGAAACAGTAGAATCAGTTCAAATCTTTGCCCGTAAAACCAAGAACCCTGTCGCGGATGGTGAAAATGGCAGATGAGTCAGCCAGCAGGTAATTGTTATGTAATCATGTCAAGAATCGGAGCTGTTAGGCTCTGTGCTCTGTGGTGCTCTGTGGTGCTCTATGAGCTTGTAGAGAATCAAATGTAGATTTAAGTTATAATCTCAAAAAGAGGGAGAAACACTGAGGGGCCAGTCGATTTCACTTCTTTCAATTTTCTCCATAAATTTCTTCTAATATATAACTTTTAAAGTTAAGATTATTTCTATTTCACCATGAATTTTTAGTGAATTGCCAAGAATGCAAGAGATTACGAAGAATTAGCTTCATATAAACCCAATTAATAGGATTTTATTACAAAGCCTTCCAACTTGGATTTTGTCAATAGTTGTTCTAACTACTAGTTGAAAGCAAGAGAGTGTCATTACCTACTTACCGTAATTCTTTGTATCTTTTTTTTTAACGTCTATTTTTGGAGCACTTGATCCAAAGCAATTCCAATAGATTTTAGAGACCCCAAATGATGATTGACAACCCTAATTAATAGAGGAGGGTTTATCGAATTATCACTTTTGTGATCATCCACATGCACTTATAATGAGACAGTTTGATGATCTTGTTTCACAGCAATTGAATCCATTTTTAATCTTTGTTGCTTTGTTTCTCTATAACAAAACTCCAACTATGTAATCTCACCATGTAATTTATTAGCCTTTCATGCATCCCGAAATTTGCTGCAAGGAACGTTTCCACACCTTTGCTATATAAAATGGGGTCAATTTCCCCCCGCCCCCCCATTGAAAACAAAAAAACCTGTTGTTACACAGTTATATCACCAACAGCAACAGTAAAAATGCTATCAAACGTTGTTGATCCGGACAGATTGGAGGACTCCATCTTGAACACTTCTCATTACCACAAGAGTGATGCCGAACAAGGTGTACTCTCGTACAATAAGTACAGACTTCCAAAGAAGGGGCTATCATCCCAGACCACATACGAACTAGTCCACGATGACTTGATCCTTGATGGTAACCCAACTCTGAACTTGGCCTCATTCGTCAACACCTTTGTCGCTGACAAGGCTAAGGAACTAGCCGAGGAGAATCTTACCAAGAACTTGGCTGATGCCGATGAATACCCAACATTGATCGATTTAACTCAGCGTAACGTCTCCATCTTGGGTAAACTATGGCATAGTCAAGAGGAAAAACCGGTCGGAACTGCAACTACTGGTTCCTCTGAAGCCATCATGCTTGGTGGGTTAGCTTTAAAGAAGAGATGGCAACACAAGAGAAAAGCCGCTGGTAAGGACTACTTCCACCCTAACATCATTATGGGTTCCAATGCCCAAGTTGCTCTCGAAAAATTTGCAAGATATTTTGATGTTGAAGCTAGATTGATCCCAGTCTCCCAGGAATCAAACCATGTTTTGGATTTGACCAAGATTGAAGAACAAGTTGACGAAAACACCATTGGTATCTTTGTCATTTTGGGTTCTACTTACACTGGTGCTTTTGAAAATGTATTGGGAGTTTCTCACTTGTTGGATAAGATTGAGAAAGAAAAGGGTATTTCTGTGCCTATTCATGTTGATGGTGCATCTGGTGCCTTTGTTGCCCCATTCATTTATCCTCACTTGAAATGGGATTTCAGAATTAAGAGGGTGGTTTCTATCAATACCTCTGGTCATAAATTTGGTCTAGTCTCGGCCGGTTTAGGTTGGATTATTTGGAGAGATCAAGAACATTTACCTGATGAATTGATTTTCAAGTTGAGATATTTGGGATCAGTGGAAGAATCATTCAACTTGAATTTTTCAAGACCTGGTTTCCAATCTGTTCATCAATATTTTAACTTCTTACATCTTGGTCATGATGGTTACACAAGAATCCATAAGAAATCATTGAAGAATGCCAGAATTTTGTCCAATGTTTTAGAAAAGACCCAATACTATGAAGTTGTTTCCAACATTCATAGAGAAAACGGTGTTAACGGTTATGATCCTTCTCAAATTGATTACAACATTCAAAATGAAGAACGTGATGATGACAGTTTTTTCAATGCTGGTTTACCTGTTGTGGCCTTCAAATTCACAAGGGCTTTCAAAAAAGAATATCCAAATACACCACAAGCTATTATCTCCACTTTATTACGTAAGAAAGGTTGGATTATTCCAAACTATCCATTGCCTGCCAATGAAGAAAACGAGGAGATCTTGAGAGTTGTCGTAAGATTCGAATTGAAGAATGACTTGTTATATAGATTGGTCAAAGATATTGTCAAAGTCACAGAAGCTATGATTAAGAGTCATGAATTATATATCAAATCCAATTTGGAATTGCCAGCAGAAGAAAAGAAGAACTATATCTATAAGTATTTGACTTCTATCGCCAGTGGGGGTGAAGATGAAGATTTGGAAGCTAAAGAAGAACATTTGCAAAATCATCATACCACTTTCAAAGGTACTTGTTGATTGTGTATTTATTTTTTTTTGAAATAATTTATGGGGTTTCTCTGCTTCAAATTGAGTAGTGTTAGGAAGAGTGTGGGCCTGGCTCTAACCGATCGTATTGTTTTGATACTGGAGATATATGCGGTGCCGGATGTATATCATGTTCGTACTACAGGGCATTTTCATTGGAGATTGGTGAGAACTGGTATATACTTTATGCAAACAGTGCTTTTCACTGAATCTTAAGGCTTTAAAATGCATTTTGTGTTGATTCCGGGGTTGCGTAGTGTAGAGGTTATCACTGTGGATTCTGATGTATCAAAATAAAATTGGAACATTCCACTAACCCCGGTTCGAATCCGGGCGCGACCATTTTTTTGACAAATTTTTTTTATGGTGTTTTTTGCGAAAGAGCAATCAATCTTGCGTTTATCTTTAGGTTTATAATAGGCATGGTTTAAAAATGCTTGCGGAGTGTTGATAGAAGAGATCTTATCAGTAATCAGTAATTAGGAGATGGGATTTTTTTAATAGCTCAATGGCCCAGCTTCCCTCTTCTGTAGAAAATAAGTTAAATAATCTTACAAATCTTTAATTTACCAGGAGTCTCATCTCCATCTCATCTCCATCTCCTCCCAGAAATCTTATTAAAATCTCCTTTTTAAAAGATGACGTATTTTATCAAAATTTAGAAAGAGCAACGTTTTTTTTTTCTATTCAATTTTCCCTCCCCAAAAAGCCCAAAAAGCCCAAACATGGTAAAATTGTGTTAAATTACCTAAAACCGAGCAAACTCTTTTACCCATCAAGCAAACGTATTTCCTAAACTTTAAAAAAAAAAAATTCAAAGATTTGAATATTAACTTAATGTTTAAAGTAAGTTATAATATTCAGTTCTAAAGTTCAATCCATCTCTTTGAACTATTAGATAAATATCAACTAACATGGCCACTGTACAGAATATTAAGAATTTCATTCGTCAGGGTAGACAGGCCCACGATATCCCCCCTGTTGCGTTTGACGCGGAACAACAAGGACAACAGAACCATGTTATCCAGGATAGCAACTGGGTTGCTCCTGATGCTGTTAAAACTGTCCAACAAATCGCAGTTGAAGAGATCTCCAATGGGAAAAAACAACCACAGAAGAAGAATTATTATGATTATAATCAACTAGCTAATGAATTGGTGAAAGAAGAACTTGCACTACAGAATTCAAAATATCCAGGGTTGGAAAATTATAAGATTATTGAAAAAGTGGGTGAAGGTGCCTTTTCAACGGTTCATAAGGCATTAAACTTGTTAACCAATGAATTTGTTGCTATAAAGATCATTAAAAGATTGCAGTTAGATGATAAACAAAGAGAATCTGTCTTGAAAGAAGCAACCTTAATGAGACAGTTAAACCATGAGAATATAGTAAGATTTATTGAATTTAAACAAGTTGATGATTATTATTATATTATTCAAGAATTGGTACAAGGTGGTGAAATCTTTAATGAGATTGTAAAATTCACTTATTTTTCAGAGGATTTGGCTAGACATGTTATAAAACAAGTAGCTGAAGCTATTAGGTATTTACATGAAGAAGTTGGGGTTGTTCATAGGGATATTAAACCAGAAAATTTATTGTTTGAACCAATACCAATAACCCCTTCTAGAAACAGAAAGCTGAGAAAAAGTGATGATCCTGGGAAATTAGACGAAGGGGAATTTATTAATGGTGTTGGTGGTGGCGGTATTGGTATCGTTAAGCTTGCTGATTTTGGTCTTTCCAAACAAATATGGTACGATGATACAAAGACGCCTTGTGGTACTGTTGGTTATACCGCCCCAGAAATTGTTAGAGACCAGCAATATTCTAAAGAAGTTGACATGTGGGCTTTGGGTTGTGTATTGTACACATTATTATGTGGATTCCCCCCATTTTATGATGAAAAGATTGATATTCTTACAGAGAAGGTTGCTAAAGGTGATTATGTCTTTTTAAAACCATGGTGGGATGAAATTAGCCCTGGTGCTAAAGAATGTGTTAAAAATTTGTTAACTGTGAACCCTACAAAGAGATATACTATCAATCAATTTTTGAATGATCCATGGTTGAATAAGGTTGAATTCAAAAGACCAAAGAAGATGGCTACCCAAGAATCATTCAGAAGATCAGAATATTTGTATTCACCTGCTGCTAGGGCATTAAAGGACGCCTTTGACATCACTAATGATATTCATAGAACCGGGGAGGAGAAATTACTGAAAAAGCGTAACTTCAATGAATTAACGAGCCAAGACATTATCGAAGAAGAAGAAGAGGAAATTCAACAACATATTAAACCGACAGTTGGTGAAGTTGAAAACTCAAGAGGTCGTGTTTTGCACAAAGTTGAACTAAGTGCTAGAGAACAAGAACAATTACGTTATCAGCAGCAACAACAACACTTGCAACAAAATCCAAATTCGAGTCCGTTTGAATTGACATTGAATGAATCAACTATCATAAATAGAAGAAAGAATAAAGTGATAAGTTAGAGACTTATGATATGTACTATTGTTTTCCATGGTCATAGGATGGGACTTGAAGCTGGTTATTGGTTATATTGATTAATTTTTTAAGGTTATGCACATTGTTATGTTAGACTATATTGATCTAAACTTGATCCGTAAATTTGTAAATTTCTTGTTTTGACAAGTCACGAATGTTATATAGCCCACCATTGTAAACCTTAACATGTATTTACCATGATGTTTTGAAGCTTTAAACATTTCAGGTCAACTTTTTGTGTGAATATTGGAGCACTATTTATTTTATCTAAAAAAGAGCCGCGAAAATTGTTAGATTTAAGATTTTGTGTGTGTTATCTGCGTTTCATTTTAAAGAATTAGTTAGTTAAGTGAGAGTTTGCCACCATCGGCCTTTATGAAGATGACAGAACCTCAAGCGATAACTGTGGCCGCTACGCAGATCACATCTTTCTCATGGTCCAGGATTCCACAGTACCTTGAGCATGGCCCGCCAAAGATCACCAAAAAGAAGAGGAATCATGATGAGTTGGATCCTTCGTTTGATTTAGGTATTGAAGATCCAACATACCTTAAAATCTCTGATATGGTGCTCTTTGGTGAAACACAGGTCAATAAAGAAACTGTAAATGCCATTACTGGAGTTGAATTTGTTAATCAAGAGGTGAATCTACGTTTGAGGGGAAACAAACTTGAGATACTGACGAAGAAGAGATACAAGTTAAATGAGTTTGTGATACTAGGATTGCAGATCAATGATAGTTTAGCAGCTGAAAGAATATCACATGAACTAAGGATGATAAGAGCGAATAGGTTGATAAACATTGGTTATTTGAGATTAGATCAACATCCAATTCTATCATTTGCCATTACTGATACCAAATTAAAAATTGAACTACGATATAAGATAAGCATCGTTGAATCATTAGCGTTGAACTTCCCTTCACAATTAAGGACCAATTTGAGACATATAATTGAGGGTCATTTTCAAATTTCAAAGCCTGATCAGATTGAATTATCATCAAAAACGTTCTATGATTCTGTGACTGAGAAGACTGCGAATTACCCAAAGCTTTCAAAGCCACCATTTGTTGCTGAAATGGACTGTGACTTGCTGCCTTTTCAAGGTAACACTGTTAAATGGCTACTAGCGAGAGAATTTTGCTCCTATGATGAAGAATCCAGAAAAGTTGAGCCATTGACAGTAAAAATCGACAACACAATATCTGACGACACACTCAAATCCCTTCTAAACTATACTTCTTTTGGTTTTGAACTAATCAATAATCCACTAATGACGGAATCAGTTTGGTATAATGTTTACTCAGCTAATATCTGCTCGAGAAAGACAGCCGTTAAGTTCTTAGGCCAGAGTCTACAGGCCATATCAGGTCGTGGTATTTTATGTGAAGAAATGGGGCTAGGAAAAACTGTTGAAATGATCTCTTTGATGCTATTGAATCCTCGCCCTCCGATAAAAGATGAAAACAAACAGTTCCTAAATGTGTTTTCCGGTAAGACGGTAACGAGGGCTAAGACTACTCTTATTATTTGCCCAGAATCAATCGCCAATCAATGGGTTGAAGAGGTTCAATTACATGCACCTAGCTTAAACATCTATGTTTATTCTGGTTTGATCAAAGAGAAACATGGAACTCCGACGGAGATTGCTAAGAAATTAGCTTCTTATGATGTCGTTTTGACCACGTACTCTACGCTTCAAAGAGAGATGCACAATGCCCAGTACAATCCCGAAAGGGCCAAGAGGCTGAGGAAATCAACCATACATACTCCATCTTATAGCATTGGAGAAATTGACCCTTCTCAGCGAGATATAGTTGAAGAGATGTTTCAAGATCTTGAGAATTTGGAAGGTGAAGTCACGCGAGAACGTAAAGATAGAACTTCACCGCTTGTGCTATTGGAATTCTGGAGATTGATTTTGGATGAAGTTCAAATGGTCGGATCTACTGCCTCGAATTGTTGTAAATTGGCAACCTTGATCCCCCGTCACCATGTGTGGGGTGCCTCTGGTACACCGATCAAAAATGACATTAATGATTTGTTCTCCATGGTTTCATTTTTAAGAGTCCAACCGTTTCTCAATGATAATACCAGCTGGAAACAAATGATTACCAACAGAAGTGCAGATTATATCAAATTGTTTGAAGATTTGACTTTCAGACATACGAAGGAGATGGTGAAGGATGAGATTAAACTACCTAGACAAGAGAGAATTCTACTAAACATACCATTTGGTCCAATTGAGCAAGATAATTATCAGGAGCTTTACCGCCAGTTCTTGAATGATGTTGGACTTGATGAAGACGGTAATCCAACTACTCCGAATTGGGAACCTTCAACTTCATACTACGAAGCTATGAAGTTCTGGCTAAAGAATCTAAGAAGAGTTTGCTGTCATGCTAATTTTGCAATGGTAAACAATGAAAAAAACCAGTTGTACGGTACAGCTCCTAATCGACATACTTCAAGTTACCAAACCATGGACAAAGTGTTGGCCAGAATGATTGACGGTGCAAGTGATAAAATAGCCCAGATCGAAAGAGATATATCTTTATCGAAGTTGGAAGTTGGTCAAATTAACGAATATAAAAAGTATCCAAACGCAGCCTTAAAGATCTGGCAAGAGGAGGTTCCAAGGGTTGAGTCCAGAGTTGACAAAATTAGAAAAATCATTGAAGCGTCGAAGAAGGATGATCCCGATAATGAAATTGTTAATGATAAGAATACTATTGTACTGAGAAGTACATTAGAGGTATTGCATAGATTTTATTACTTCATAGCATCTGCCCATTACCAAATCTACAATCCACCGTTAGAAGTGGTCATTCCAGGGATTGAACATACTTTAGAGGAAGGCCAGTCTGCGGAAGATTTAGTGTTGCATCGTGCTCTAACAGAACAGGAGATGAGACATCAAAACCTAGAAAGTGAGTATTATGAAAGAGCGCAAGAAATTAGAAAAGAGATGTTAGCCATACCCATCAAAGCGTTTACAGAGGCATCTCAACTCTTGAAAGACGATCTGAAAATGCCGTCTATCAACTTGCAATACTATGATTTTGGAGACCTGGAGTCTACAGTGTTTACAACCAGAGTAAAGGCGGTGACTGCCCAATTAAATTCTCAAGGTGAATCATTGAACGGGTTGACATCCAAAGTTATAAAGATTCTGAAAACTCAGTTATTTGATTCTGTTACAGACCCAAGTGGTGAAGAGTATAACCAATCATTAGATGATCAGACAAATGCTGGTGTCTATTTAGAGTTTCTACAGAGGGCTTTAGCGGATAGAAATAGATTAGTGTTAGGCAATGAGGGAGCTGTGCATCATGAAACAATCGACACTGTTATTGGCAGTCAAAGGACCAAGTTGCATAAGGAATTAGAGGATGAATTTGGGAAGATGAGCATAACACATTCCATGAAGTCTTTGTTGATTGATTCGAAGAATTTGCTGAATGACTTGGAAAAAAATCCAAATGCACATAGATACATGGAAGATTTGGTCTTACAGTTAAAAGATGAATTTGATGTTCAGAAGGAAACACTTGAAAAATCCAAGAAGCTTTTCAGACACCTTAATGATGTTTACAATCTAAGAATTACATATTTCAGGCAATTGCAAGAATTATCAGATAATGTGAGACCATTTGAAGTCTATGGTAAACAAAGTCAAGACCTTGATGTCATTATCAGGAAGTTAAGAGCTAAGATAACGGATGGTGAAGAACAGATTAAGAGCATTCAGATGAGAGTTCGTTATTTAAGGTCGTTATCAAAAGTTGCTGAGGATGATCATGACGAAGATGACAGAATCTGTGCAATTTGTCGTGGTACTATTACTATTGGGTCCTTGACCAAATGTGGTCATAAGTATTGCAGAGAATGTTTGATGGAATGGTTGAAAGTTCCAAGAAGAGCCACTTGTCCAATCTGTAATGAAATCATTTATAAATCTGAGGTTTATAATTTCACCTTTAACAAAGATGATATCAATGCTGTTGTCAACACCGAACATAAGGAAGGTGCAAGAAAGGACACAGGTAATTCAGAGATTGAAGAGCTGTATCAAAAATTGGATCAAAAGAACTTGAATGAATTGAATAATATCAAGCTAAAACATGATTATGGTGCCAAGATCAATGCTATCGTGAGACAGGTCTTGTTTTTGAAAAGAGATGACCCATTTGTTCAGATTGTCGTTTATTCTCAATGGGATCAATTGTTAAGAGTCATTGCCAATGCACTAACACAGAATGGGATTAATTATTTGGGTTCTAAGAATACACTGGGCTACGATGGTAAGGGTAAAAGAGCTAGTATGAGAGTTGATATCACCAAGTTTAAAAAAGATTCCAAAATCACTTGTTTTTTATTGAATGCGAAAGCCGATGCCTCAGGTTTGAACTTGGTGAATGCTACTCATGTCTTTTTATGTGAACCACTAGTACAAACAGCATTAGAATTACAAGCTATTGGTCGTATCCATAGAATTGGGCAAAAGAAGATGACACACGTTTGGATGTTTTCCATTAAGGGGAGTGTTGAAGAGAGTATTGTATTATTAACAACGAGGAAGAAGTTGGAAGAGAAGGAGAAGCTAGAAACCGAGGAGATGACAAAGACTTCGAAGGGGTTAATCGAAACGAATGGTGAGTTTGTTAGTACTGATGTTCTATGGAGTTCATTCTTTAGTAATAAGATTGCCAGCCGTGTTTATGAATAAATTAATGAATGATGAACACTACTACATATAACTGAGGGGAAAACTATGGTACACTAAATTATTCTAATCAGAGTCGGACTGTTCCTCACTTGATGAGTCCTCATTTACAACTTCATCTTCACTATCTTTTGTATAAGTAGGGATAGTTTCATCTTCGATGACTTGATCGGGTTTACTTAATGGTAAATCGTCATCAAATTTGATCTTCTTATTTGGGGTTGCATTAGGAACTACCGGTAGTGAATCATATTCTGAACCTGGCTTCACTAGGGAACCTTCCACAGACACAACTCTTCCTGAAGTGTGAATGTTCTTAACTGTGAATTTCAATTTCCCATCAATAGGAACATCATTTTTATCACACCAGGAACCAAGAGAGGTCTTGACCGGCTTCTCTTCTGATTCTGTATACTCATCAATCTGATTTGGGATAAATTTCCAAGATGCTGGGATGTTGAATTTTTTAATACTGGCATTGAAAGTATCATTGATCAAGAGACCGATATGTGATGGAGATTGCATGTAGATGAACCCTTCCAATACATCACCAACCATTGGTTTCCATACTAAAAATTCGACAGATATCCAAAGAAAAGTAAATGGACTGTGTGCGTTGACCTTTGATAAGATATCCTTCGACTCTATTGATTCATTTTCTAATTTAACATTTTCGTAACCGATGATAACACCGTTTAAATCTGATGAGTGACGCATTATCATGGTATCAAGGTGTTGAGCCTTGATGCCTTCAAGTGGTCTTGATAAGTATGATGGTGCCAATGAAACGTATAGTGAAGTTCTAATCTTGTGGAAACATTCAGATATACCTTCAGTTGAGACTGGATTTAGTACTTTGGACTTTATCACAGTTGGTTTTCTTCTTTTAGAGTCTGTGGAGAGTGAGGC
>JAJMKP010000014.1:155689-254313 GCA_030569295.1 Taiozyma yuanshanica
CAAAAAAAAAAAAAAAAAAAAAAAAAAAAGCAAGTCGATCGCGATGAGCTTCATAACCTTTCCTGATCGGTGATCAAAGTGGCCTCTTGAATTTAAAGGATAGAGCAACAGTATAAAAGGAAGTGAATCCCGCAATTTGAAACTTTTCACTCTACCCCCTGTTGTTGGACATGCTCAAAGCCGGTTCAATTCTGCTGAGAAATAACCTGAGAGTAGTACAGAGATCACAAAGAATGCCGCTATTAACTATTTCCAACTCAATTAACGAATCATTAAAGAAACATGACATCTTTGGTGAAGTTGTTCCCCCTTTTGAACCAAAAGGACTGCTAACTATTGCTTATAAAGGCCACTCCAACGACGTTGCATTGGGTAATACCTTGAAGGTTTCAGACACCCAGGAGAAGCCACAAGTTCAATTCACATTGTCAACCAATGAACCGGAAGCTTTGCAGGACGGCGATAAGTTTACACTCGTGCTTACTGACCCTGATGCTCCTTCTAGGACCGACAAGAAGTGGTCTGAGTACGCTCATTACATCGCCTCGGATATCTCCTTAAGCAATGAAGCTTCAAAGGATGGCGAGTTCTTGTCTGCTGAGGTCAATTCCGGAACGGAGCTATTACCTTACCAAGGACCTGCCCCACCTCAGGGAACAGGAAAGCACCGTTATGTCTTTTTGCTGTATAAGCAGCCAAAGGGTGTTAAATTAGAGGCTCCAAAGGACAGAATCAACTGGGGGTTTGGTATCCCAGCTACAGGCGTTGAGAAATGGAGAAAACAATATGGACTAGAACCATGGGCTGTCAACTTCTTCGTTGCTGAAAAAAGCCATGAGAAATAGTGCATGATTATTATGACGATTTAGGATACGAAATAAAATATGTAATTATCTACAACACTCGGAGCAAAGTATAGTAATTTACATTAATCATTAATCAAACAAAATCAATATCTTTCTCATAGTTCAGTTCGTTATATTCAAAATTGCCATTATTTTCGTTATATTCCTGGGTTGAATGGTGTGGAGGGTGATGGCTTCCCTGTTCATGTTCGTGCTGTGGCAGTTGATCTTGGACAGTTTGCTGCTCTTGCTGCTGTTGATCTGCTGTCTTGTAGTAAGAGCCCTGTCTCGAGGATGATGATCCACCAGTTGGTCTCTTGGATCCCTTATCCTCTTCCCTAGGGACAATATCGATGAGGAAGTCAAACATGTCTGATTTTTGAAGAGCAGCAGCTATGTCACTCTTCTGGAGTGTTCTTCGTTTATTCTCTTCTGCATGGATCCAAGCACGCATCGTTAGCTCCGTAATAAAGATATCACAACCCTTTGCAAACAGAATCGGAGCTTCAGCACTGATCATACGCACTTCCTCATCAGTCTTCATAACCTTCTTGATTCTTGCCAATGGCAGCTGGTGGTTCTTGAAGTCATGTTCATCGTGTTCAATCGAGTTGATGGTTTCCTGCCAGTAAGCCATCATCATGTTTCTATACGGCCCTGACAAGCCCTGACTGACATTGCTGAAGACCCCGTCAGAGGCCATGATGTCTTCCTGCTGTTCCTCTTGGTGATCCTGTAACTGAGGCAATGGCTCCTGTTGCTCGTGTTGATCTTGTTCTTCTTCATGCTGTTGTTGGGGCTGCTGATCGATGATTATAGCCGGCTCATCGTTCATGTAAGTGCTGTACTCTTGCATCTTTGCTTCTTGTTTATTCTATTATTGACAATAGGTAATCTCATCATTTCTTTGTTGATTCTTTTTTTTTTCTTTCGTTAATCCGAAGGTGTCTGGGGCAGGGGCCACCATAGTGATTATCAACAAGAGTATGATACTTTCAATGTGAAGAGCACAAAAGTTGCATGAAATGCTAAAAATATCAATATCAGCCGATAGATAGTCTCAAACTTACTACTACTTGCTTATTAATTTCACAATGAAATAAAACATTAACTGGTTCTGAGCCCTGCCGCTCCTGTTGAATCCATCTTAGACAAACCAACTTTAGTGACTCTCAAACACTTTCAAGTGAAAAAATGAATTATTTAAAACCTACAACCAAAGCACACGAATATGGCCACAGATCTATCTTATGAAAATGAGTTCTCTTTATACAATAAAACCCTGAACTACAATGTTATAGGCCGTTACGACACGAAGATTAAACAGCTGCTATATCACACTTCTCACTGTCAACTCTACAAATTTAGTCCAGATCAAGAATGGGAAAAGTTAGATTATAGTGGTGTGCTTGCTATATACTCCCGTGATACAATTACTGTTAATGAGACGCTGAAACCGAATAAGGATGACCTTTACGATCATGGTATCATGATTCTCAACAGATTGAACGTGGATAATTTTAGCCTGGGCTTGCTGAACCATAAGAAGAGCAAAGAATTGGGAATAAGCGAGGTTAAAGTTGAATATCAGGCTGATTATATCATTGTTAAGAACCTTATTGGAGATATTTTCGGATTTTGGGTTCATGAAGTGAATGACCGTGAGAAAGTTTTCGAGTTGATCAAGGCCATTCTTGAAAATAAAGACGAATGAGAGAGAGAGAGCACTAGAATGAGTAGTGTACAGCTATGAATATCATCATTAAACAAATTAATTTAATATCCTTCTTTAGCATTGTATGTATTTCATGCCTCTTCCACCTTCTTCTTCTTTTTGTAACTCCCTCTCTTCTTTTTTGGTTGCTCTTGCGTTGAATAGCCAGGTAATGTCTTTCCAGCTACGCCCTGTTGTTGTTGCGGAAGTTGTTGCAGTTGCTGCTGCTGTTGCTGTTGTGTCAGCTTCTCTTGCTGTTTCTTCGTGAGCTTTTTGGGTTTCTTCTTCTTCCCATCATCATCATCTTGCTGTAATTGTTGTTGGGCTAGGGCCTTTTGTTGTTGCAATTGTAGCTGTTGCTGTTGCAAAGGCGTCAAATTAGAGTCTTGTGTCAATGGTGACACATTCCCATTATTCTGCTGTGCCTGCAGCTGTTGTAATCTTTGCTGTTGTAAATGTTGCTGCTGTTGTGGAGTGAGATTCCCAGAGATACTGGATCCACCACCGATTCCACCACCAATCCCACCACCAATCACACCAGCACTGAATTGTCTTTGCGATAAATTTGCAGAAATTGAGGCCTGTTTCATCTTTTCCTTCTTGACTTTGAACTGCTCGATGAATCTCAATCTTGAGAACTGTATTGAGGCATCCGAAGTGGCATCATGAGCGGTACCATGGTTTGATTTATCATTCATTATCAGCATGAAACGTTCGTATTCAGAAGTCTGCTGTGGAGAATCCTCATGGAGCTCTCTGAAGGGTTTAAACGCTTTGGAGTTTGGATCATCACTTTCTAATCTATGATTATGTATAATCTCTCCTGTCTCCCTATTGATCTTTGGGAATTCAGATTGTGGCCTATATTGTGGTGATGCCTTATATGGATTCAATGGAACCGATAAGTCCAAGTTTCGTTTCGTTATAGAGAGGATCTCAGCTTCCATACTGACACCCAAATTATCACTGAATCGTTGCAATGCAGAGTCAGTTTGAAATAACAAATCATAAAATAACGACAATTGCGTCGGTTTCAACAACGCTTTATAGCTTCTGGGAATACTCTTAGTCTCTTTCTGCTTTGTTGTCTCATTTAAAACCTCGGCTTCTATAGTCTTTCGATGATCCAGCACTTTCAAGATGATACAGCCTTCATAGAACCTTATACCCGCGTCCCTCAGCACTTCAACAATAGCATGTGGGATCTCCTCTCTTGCAACATACTCCAAAAAGTCTTTGATTAACTGATTGTTTTTCGATATGATCCCGTCCTGATTCCCAAATCTGTAGTGGTTTTCATGGATATGAAACTCCAAACTCGGTGGGAATTGTTCGTATTTCTTTAAAATCTCTTCAGTTGTTTCTGCAAATTTATAGTCCTTTCTTTGGTGATTAAGTAGCTGATGTGAAAGGCCATGTTGGTTCCCATTCAAAGCTGCTATTTTTTGCTGATGCTGTAATTGAGCTTTTTGTGCCTGTGTTTGAGCCTGTTGTTGCTGATGTTGTTGACCCCTCGTTGTCATTGAGCCATGTGCGCCAACTCCAACTTGTGAAGCAATTCCTGTACCACTAGATATTGAGTTCACTCCAGCCTCACTTGAACCACTACTTGCACCGCCTATTCCACCGACTTTCATATCCGTGTATGATCTCTTTGTGGAATCTTGGTTCATTGGTAATAATTACTAGGATGCAACTCTCTAAACCCTCTCTTTGTCGGCTTCTTCAAATGTTTAAACACTTTTATAGTGAGATTATAAAAAAAAAGATACAAATCTCCGGTAAAGAGCGAAGTTAACACCACTATATTTGATGATTTATCTGAGAAGTTATAGTGTTTGTAACTATTACCGTTCATTTTTGGTTCGAGAAGAAGTCTGATTATGTCACCAAAGGCGGAAAGCTTATGTAATGAAGCTATCAGCATGCAGTGGGGCGGTCAGCTCCAAAGAACAAGGCATTCTACCTTGGTCAACAACGGTGTTCATTTATTGATTTATAGGAACTTAAGCCCGCTCTTTGATGAACCGTCCTTCTTGAAAAAGTCTACAGGGTCTTTTTGGATTACATCAACTCTCTCAGACTGAATTAATATACAAACTTTAAAACACTTTTATTACAGAAAATAGTATCCAAAGAAACCATTCTCTTAGATCTTAGTGTTAGTCCAGATATCTTGGACACCGAATAATGAAGTTAAGGTACCAGCTAACCCAATGGAACCTTCATTGAATTTCAAGAAGCCCAAGTTATTCAACACGATGAAGAAATCTAAAGAGTCCCAAACTAGTCTCTTTGTAGACTTGCTCTTCTCTAATTGCAACGCTTTTGTTTCAGTGCTGTCATCTTTCTCTTCGATTGAGGCATTGCTCAATTTTGATGATGTAATGGAAATCTTTCTCAAGTCGTTAATCAAACCTGATACTAGACCAATAAACCAGAACCAATTAGCATATTTGGGAGCCGTAGTAAAAGTCTTTGGGGACACTAGGTCTAATAGTTTGAACCAGGCCACAGAGTCTAGGGATAAGTAGCCAACGTATGCCAGATTCTTAGAGATGACAGTGGCTCTAATGACAGCATCAGAAAGTTTATTGTCGTAGGCCTTTGCAGCGTCTGCTAAATGGTTCAAAGGTTTCAAAAATCTTAAGGTTTTTCTAATGAAAGTGGCCTGACTTTGTAAGGATTTGAATAGTTTAACTAGTTCGATAGAAAATCCATTTTGGGCACTGTAGAAAGCAAGGAATCTAACTAAATATTGAATCAAACGGAGGGATTTCTCACGACCGGCTGTAGAATCTAAATATTTGATTAGTTTTCTTAAGCTAGGGTGGTAAATGATTGAGTCAGCGACCATTGTTGCAAAGCTTTCTCTTAGTTGAGTCTTTTGATGGATTGATTAATTGAATCTTTCAATTGATTAATCTTTGTAATCTTGATGAGGGAGACACACGCTTTTTATAGTATTGGGTAGTCATTCTCCACAAAGCCGTGGTTTTTCCTCCATAGAAAATCCGTGTTTTCGGAAAAGTTAGGAACCCCAGCACCAAGACACACGAAAAGAATCTACAAGGTTCACGAGCTAATTCCAGGCCTTTACGAGGGTGAAATGGTTGGTTTTATACAAGAGAATTGATGCAAATTATAACAAAGATCTGCCCAATTTCTATGAATACCACACACTTTTTTTCTTTTAATTCTTCCTTCTTTGAAATGCTTCCGCTTCCCTCATCGGATCTATCCGGATCACGGATGAGCACATCAACACAGTACTTGATAATTGATCAGGGCAGTACTAGTACACCTACGGGTTATAGACGGATGGGGCATAATAAGACAGGGAAATTACTACATATACCTAATTTATACTAATCATTACGGTTATATCCACCTTTGACCAACCAGAACAATGAGTTAAAACAAAAAAAAAAACCTTTCATCTAAAACAAATTATATATGTGTTACTTTTTTTTCCCTATTTCCTAGTTAATTCATTAGCTCATTTATTTATAATGATAAAACTTTTCTTGAAGCTCTAACAATAGTTTCTGGATCTGGGAAAGCAAAATCTTCCAATTCTTTAGCATATGGAGTTGGGACTTCAGCACCAGTGACTCTTTCTGCTGGAGCATCTAAGTAATCAAAGGCTTCAGATTCAACAATTTGAGCAACGATTTCAGAACCAACACCAAAAGCTGGGAAACCTGCCTCAACGGTGATTAAATGGTTGGTCTTCTTGATAGATTCAACAATGGTGTCGATGTCTAATGGTTTAATGGAACGTAAGTTGATGACTTCGGCATTGACGTTGTATTTGTCTTTCAAGACTTTAGCAGCTTCTAACGAGAATTGAACGTTTCTTGAATGAGTAACAATAGATAAATCAGTACCTTCTAATTCAACCTTAGCTTTACCAATTGGTAAAACAAAATCCGGGGATAATACTTCTTCAGCAACTTCAAAAGTTTCACCGTATAATAATTCATTTTCCAAGACAATAACTGGATTTGGATCTCTGATGGCAGCTTTAATTAAACCTCTGTAATCTTCGGCTGAGTATGGAGAAACAACTTTCAAACCTGGAATAGAACCATACCAAGCAGAGTAATCTTGGGAATGTTGGGCAGCAACACCAGCAGCGGCACCATTTGGACCTCTGAAAGTGATGTTACATGGTTGCTTACCACCAGACATGTAGTAAGTCTTAGCAGCAGAGTTGATGATTTGATCAATAGATTGCATGGCAAAGTTGAAAGTCATGAATTCGACAACTGGTTTCAAACCAGCTAAAGCGGCACCAGTAGCTAGACCAGTGAACCCCATTTCTGTGATTGGAGTATCAATAATTCTCTTTTCACCAAATCTATCAAGTAAACCTCTGGTGATTTTGTAAGCACCATTATATTGAGCAACCTCTTCACCCATGATGAAGACTTCTTCATCACGATCTAATTCTTCAGCCAATGCAGTGTTTAATGCATCACGAACAGTAATTTTGGTAGTCTTTGTAGAGTTCAATCTAATTTGGTTCTGGAAAGCTCTAGAAACAGTGGTCTTTGAAGAGTTTCTTGCAAAGTTGTTGGCCAATCTGGCTACTCTGGTGAATTGTGTGCTAGCCATCGTTGTGATTGAAATTCCAAAAAAGAAGAAGACAGTTGAATAAAAGAGAATAAAGAAGATTGAAAGTTTCTATTACCTATTTTGTTTATCATAATTCCGTGGGACACTCAAGCACAATCTTTCTCGAATTTTTTTTTGTGTGGAAGAAGAGCGTGGGGAAAATTTTGGATTTAAGCAGCGTTAGAACAGGGAGCATGAAGGGGGGGGGGATTTTCTTGTTACCTATTCGGCGGCCCTAGGCAGAACCCCTGCCTAAATTGGCAAGAGTTGGGCTTTGGGTGTCCCCCGCGAAAAAGTTGAGTACAAAAAAAATTGAAAAAGGTTCATCAGTTGATGGGGAAATTTCTGAAACAAGAACATCTGCCAACAGCACACGTGTAAATCCGCAGAGAAAAGGGTTATGGTCCCGATTAGGAAATTCCCAAAATAAACCAAAATCTTGAATCTTTGTGGTGTCTGGGTGCTAAAACCCTAGGCGACACACAAAATAACAGTGAAGATAAATCTCGATGATTTGTACTCGAGTCTGTGATCCCTCTACTGCAATCTCGGGTCATTGACAATGGAGAATGAAGACCTTCTTCCCGTTCATAATAGAAAGGTCTCACAACAGCTGAAATCCACAAGTCGTCCTTCAACTCCTTCGCTTACACCCTACGAAAAAGTTCAATCACAATCACTACCAATTCATGACCGCCCTCAATTCATTCTTCTGGTGATACTATATATGCTGCAAGGTGTTCCTGTTGGTCTTGGGTTTGGATCGATTCCATTCTTATTGAAATCAAAGCTGAGTTACTCACAAGTGGCTACTTTCTCACTAGCATCCTATCCATATTCTTTAAAACTACTATGGTCTCCTATAGTTGATGCTATATATTCTAAAAGACTGGGAAGGAGAAGATCTTGGATAATACCTATTCAGTTGGTCTCTGGATTTACTCTTCTGTTCCTGGGGAACTATATGGACCAGTTGTTTGAAGAGCCCGAAGCACATTTATCAAGAATAACATGGATCTTTTTCTTTTTGGTGTTCCTTTGTGCCACTCAAGATATTGCTGTTGATGGTTGGGCTTTGACTATCTTATCACCGGAATCACTAAGTTATGCCTCGACTGCACAGACTATTGGATTAAATACTGGTTATTTTTTGTCTTTTACTGTGTTTTTGGCCTTCAATTCAGAGCAGTTCTCAAACAAGTACCTGAGATCTGAACCTTTGCCATACGGTGTATTATCAATGAATCAGTACCTGACATTCTGGGGGTTTACATTCATCGCCGTCACAGCCTTTGTTGCATTCTTTGTCCAAGAAGTGCCATCACATTTGAACAGAGTCAAGAAAAATGAACTGAAGATCTCAAATAAGAATAAATCAAAATTCGAAGACGTACTGGATGTCTACAAATCAATGTCTAAGGTGTTGAAACTGCCGAATATCCAGGTGTTCATTCTCATACACTTGATCTCAAAGATTGGGTTTCAGGCTAATGAAGGTGCAACTAACTTAAAACTATTAGAAAAAGGCTTTGCTAAGGAAGATTTAGCAATCACAGTACTTATTGATTTCCCCTTCGAGATCCTAGTTGGATATTACGTTGCTCGTTGGTCGGTGGGTAAGAATTCTTTGGATCCATGGTTATATGCATACCTGGGTCGTCTGTTCAGTGCAACAGTGGCTCAAGCCCTAGTATATACATTCCCTAAATCAGGTCAAGTTACCAATACATACTTCATCCTTGTCATCTTACAACATCTATTTGGTTGCTTCATGTCAACGATCCAGTTTGTGTGTATCAATGCCTTCCATACTCAAATCTCAGACCCTTTGATAGGTGGTACTTATATGACCACTTTGAATACTTTGTCCAATTTGGGTGGCCAATGGCCAAGATTCATCGTATTGCATTTGATTGATTATTTCACGATTGCGTTTTGTGAAGTTGGTGGTAACCATGATACAAAATTCAATCATTCTAAAGAAGAATGCGCTAAACATCAAGGAGAGTATGTAGTCGAGAGGGACGGTTATGGCTATACAAACTCCCTGTGCATACTTGTTGGGCTAGTGTTGTTCTTTGGGATCATAAGGGGAAAGATGAGGCAATTGCAGCTTCTGCCAATCTCAAAGTGGAGGGTCAGTGATTAGAGCTCTGTTTGTGTAATCAGAGGAATAGAATGTTCATACAGCGCTAGAAGCTGTGACTTTGATCCTTGCCCGCTTCCATGTAGACCTGTTCTTCACTATATAATAACAGGTTTCTATGATGATGGAAGACATAAAGTGGCCGGGGAACACGGTTTTATTATTATTGTTTTTGTGCACATACAGTGAGAAGTGATGAAGAGAAACCACTAATAAATAATTCTGTCTCTCAAATGATATTCTGTTGAAATTTGAGCACAAACGACTCATTTATCCCATCTATTTGTTTTTAAGAGTAGCTGTAGAATGGGGAAGTCCCCTTTGAGTTTTGCACGGCTCCCAGATAGGGCAATGCTTAAACAAAACTTTGATAGTCATACTCTCACAATTGATTTCAATGAAGTTTATGAGTTCGCCATGTGCTCTCAGTGGAATGATACTATAAAATTCAGAAAGATCTTGCATGATAGATACAAGCAGTATCGTGATACCGTCAAAGAGATGGAAACGCGAGGGTTTAGAGACGATGAGATTGAGATTTACAACAAGCAAACAGTTTCTGTCATGTTAAAACCCTTCATGTTTCAGTATTTTGATTACAAAAAGATTGAATTAAGTGGATATGATGCTGAGAAAGCTAATTCAATGGTTTACATGTTATCCAAAATTGGTGATGGGTTTAACTTCGATGGAAATCAAGTTACTGCCCAAAACTGGATTAAGAATGATTTTCTTAAAAAAGTGATTACCTGTCAAATTTGCTTCAATAAAGTCTTTCAACCAAAACCTGTTAAAGGGAAACACAGGCTACATGCATCACAGTCGGTCTTGTGGAACCAAATTTCGAGAGATCGAAGCGCTGCTCCGTTAAGTAATACAAAGAGCTTCTCCTTTGAAGATGAGGACGAGTTTCCCAATGTTTCAGAATTCATAAGGGTTACTTGTAACCCTGAGACTCTCATCAAGTTCGGTGAACTACTATTCAATGCTCCAATGGCTTATTATGATCACCTTCCTCCGCTCATCAATGAAGCACAGGTAAGCTCGTTGCTCCAGAAAACCCTGTTATATCTGGATCTTGAATACATTAACAGCTCATTACGTTTACTCAACAAGAAGGTTTTCAGCAAAACAAAGCTCGAATTACTTTGTGACAATCCTTTGAAATATTTTGACTACGAATATCTGATTAAAATCCCAATTGATGAAACAGTTAATTCCAGATCAACGATTGATAATGAGCTATACCGATCGGGTTATGGAAGACCAGATTTTGAATTTAGACTGGAAGGTTTGAACTTGTTGCCGTTGATGCAAAAGGCTTGTGCAATTGAAAGAGGTGTCAATCAACAACTGAACCTAATTCCAATTTGTATTGAAATTAAGTGTGTCAATAGTCTGGAGCATTATCTTTCTGCAGAACTAAGCCCCACTGAATCAAAAGATCTACAGGACGTCTTGCACCAATTGAAAGTCTATTCCACTATCAGAAATTGTCCGGTAGTTATATTGACAAATGGAATCACCGTTTTAGTGATCAGGAGGCAGTGGGAAGATATCATCGTAGATCTTGATGGCTCAAGTGGTGAGTTCTTCAATCCTCACACCACTGTTCACAAATTCAACATCAACAATCAAAATCTTCTAATGGTCATTGGGTCCCTATTAGTGGAATCTTTGTTGTCGTTTACTTCTTACATGACCAGCAGCAATGACTCAGCTAATGGTGTTAAATTTCCGGAAATTGATCCTTCATCGTGGTTCAATATCCAGTTTTATAATGGTTTAGTTACCACACAATTGAACAAGAACATTAAGAAATTCAAGAGAGACCTTTTACGGTATAAAGTATCTAGAGAGATTATTTCACATACCATGTTTCAGTCATTTAGTAATGAGATGGAGGCTTCTAGAACTAACCTACTTTCCGGTGAGCCTATGGTATATTCAAGAGAGAAAAGCTGTATTGAAAAGATAAACCTGCTTATTGCAAGTATCGAGGATATGAAGTCCATAAAATTTGAATTCTCACAATCCAATTCCGAGAATTTTAAGTTGCTTAGCATTATCAAAGGCTATAGCTGGTATCGAGACATCAGCTCCACTTTCATCGTAAATGAGGTTAGTGATAATTCTCAAACGTTTACTCATACCAACAGAAGAATCACTAGGTCTTTAGCTAGAGCAAGAAGCAATAAAATGATCTTAAAATTGTTTGATATTGTGAAAACACGCTTGTTTCTTGGTGAAAAACTCTACTGGCCTAATGGGGAAGAAACAGAGGTGTCCTTTTTCAAAAACTTTGAATTGATAATCATTAAATGCTTTCTCAATGAAGTTGCAAGCTATTTGATTCTCAACAAGAGATTATCACGAAAGGAATACAAAAAGGCTTTCACTGAGGTAATCTCGTATGGTTTTTTGAAAAGAAAACTTGGTGAAAGTGGAAAAGACCTAGAAAGTCTTGATGAGATTGATTTATCTGACCTATATAACTTCTGCTCAAGGGATAAAGTTTTGAACCAGGAGGGATGCTATATACTACTGGAAAAGATTGAAGGTGAACTTTCTGAGGATGAGTTGAAGAAAGTCTCAGATGCGGAGAAGAAGGCAATACTGGAAAGAGGTAAAGAATCAATTAGTCTTATTCACAAGTCACAAATTGCACATGGTGATATCACAGCTAACAATGTACTGATTGCGAGAGATCCACAGAGTGGTGAATTACTGGTAAAGATCATAGATTTTGGACTTTCCTTACTGGCATACAATTCTGGAGCAGCCACCAATTCAGGCCATGCTAACAAGTCTGGATCGGTCACACCAGTTTATGCTGCTGGGGAGCTGAAATATAGCGCTGAAAGTGAAGAATTCCACGATTTAACTAGAAAAGAGGTCGAACTAATGGATCAAGTTTTGCGTTGGAAGATAGGATTAGGTAGCGATGTCTAGTAAAATTATGTGTGCAAAGTTACAACATGAAATATTGCTGTATTGACATTAAACTTGTACTCGTGTAGATATCATCTAAGATATAGTTACGCCAGACGACAATTACTATGGTAGCACGATAAAATAATTATGAGTAAACTAGTATTCTTGCCCTCAAAACCAAGCCGATGCTTATAATAAATTATTACCCACGTGAAAATAGCTTTCAGAAATATCTTGGTAACACATAAATCACCAAGGAACCATATCCAGCAATCAGCCCTGTGGTTTTCTCCAAAAATGAGTGGAAATGGGTACTAGTGATCAACAGCATCCACCACCAAAGAGTCAGCAATAGCATCACAGCAAATGAGCTTGATTTGGTCACTAAAAGGACCTTCTGCTTAAACCCATTTGCCCTCTCAACTTTCTTGAAATCTTCTCGCAGTTTCCGAAATTCATACTCTAGCAATTCAGCCTCAATCAACTCAAACCAAATCATAATGGAACTATGTACAAGCAAGAAAACATGCCCACTTGGATCATGACCACCAATCCACCTACCCTTCAACTTTCGACATACTAAACTCCCCACATTTCCAGGGAGCTGTGAATTCACTATACCGTACTGACAAGCCCCTCCTGTCCATAGGAAAATCTTATCCATGATAGGCAGCCCAAAGCACCATTGAGTAAAGATATACCACCACAACGTCGAAACACCGATTCTGATAACGAAAGATTTGAGATTGATTCTCTGATGGTTCCTTATAAGGAAATATGCCATCACAAAAACCGACCAGAACCATCCTTTCTTCACAAAAAGCTGATTGATGAAATTTCTCTTATCGTTATAATAGCTGACTTCAGCACTGGAATCGATATAATGAAGAAGCTGACCCAATAGCACGGTTAATGGGTACACAGCCAACACTGCGACTTCTGCCGGAAATAAATGATACTTTCTCTGTATTATGTCAAACCACATACTGATCTTTCTAGAGTGGCTCGAGTAAACTTCATCCAGAACCATTTTATTGGAAAACTATTGAAAAATGTAATGGTGCTTATAGATCATTCTCTTACTTAGACGATGATCTGTCAAAAATGTATATAAATGTATATGGTGTATGGATGTCTACGCGGAACTTGAGATTCCATGGGATCATTAATTTCTCGAGAAAACATAACACATTACAGTCAATTGTGGTTATAAAAGAGCTCATTGCTATGGAAGATCTACCGTCTCGTTGGGAAATCGAATTGGAGTTTGTGCAAGCACTATCCAACTTGCAATATCTGAACTTTCTGGCGCAGAACAAGTATCTAGAAGATGATAAGTTTCTTGCTTATCTGAAATACCTTGAATACTGGAGGGAACCGCAATATGCAAAGTTTTTAGTATATCCGAATTGTCTTCATGTACTGAGCCTACTGCAGAGTGAGAATTTCAGACAACAGATCCTAAGAGCCGATGTGGCCGGTGTTCTCATGAATGATATGGTGAATAGATGGAAAGAACCACAGCATACATTTGCTCCTACGCCGTTAGCGGATAAATTAAATGAAGCAAGCAAAGAAGATGAGATCCAGCAAGGCCTAAACGAAGCTGCTGCGAATTGATTTCTGGAAGCAATGGATGCCGTAGATGTTTATGTTTGATGACTTAATGATTAAGAATGTTGATAATAGGAGATTTACTGTAGCTACAACCACCATACTAAATAAAATCATAAAAAGGCATGAAAATCGGTTATAAATCAATAAATCAGGTGTTCAAGTAATAAATAACAAAACTGTTGTGAATATTTAAATATGGTTCAACCCTTCCATGTGCAGATCCATCCCTTCGATTCCTTCGATTTTAATCTTATTATCCCAAGAGTTCTGCACAGGGTTATAGTATTTCAAATCAGGATCTAATCCCATTGTTATTATATCCGTCTCGATTTCAGACTGTGTTAGATCTGTATGTGTTGAGACAATACTGTTATTCCTTAGGTCTGGTTCTAATGATGGGAGAGACCTGCGTGAAGATGATGAAGAAGAAGGTTTAAACAACGATTGGTAAGAGTTGATTGATGAAGCTGGGGTAGATATTGAAGATGAAGATGGTGAGGTCGGTTCGTTTTTGGAAAGGATGAAGTTTAGGATATCTTTGAATAAAAGATAGTTTTCTGGATATCTATTTTTCAAGACATCATTGATAATTCTGTCGAATGATGGTGGTGTTGGATCGTTGATCAAATTCAACATGGCAATGATGGAGATCTTGACAAAGTTGACAGGGATCAAATGAAATTCAAAGTTGTTCAGGCCGAGCTCCTTAGATTTATGAAGCGTCAACAATGAATTCAGGAATGATCTTGATGATTCTAATAAATCGATCCCCAGCACAATTTTGAAAACGTATGAAAAGAAGCGGAGTTGCAAGTGAATAACATCTGGGAACCCGTCTAAAGACTGAGACCAATCCTCAATAAATTTGATGGTCTTTGAATCCTGTTCCTCCAAGATGTTCCAGTCCTTATAATCAAGGAGCTCTAATAACTTCGACATACCAGATAACTCTTGATCCACAATCTTTGGGACATGAAACTCTTTAAAGAAATTGGCATCGGAAAGGCCGTTGAAAAAAGAAGTGATTTTGGATAAGATTTGAAAGCACCAATATAGCTTCAAACGATGTGAATATTGGATATATTTCTCATCTCTGGTCTCAACTTTAGAACTCTCCAAGTTGTTATAGTTTAGATGTAATCCCAGGTTTAATACCATCGATTTCAAAATGTTAGAAACAGAAATGACGGTAGATTGATAACAATTCTTGTTGTGGAATAACCAAACACCAAGTAATAGGTTTTCAAAGTTTGTCAATGATGGTGACAAGATCTTCAATGATGAAGTGTTGATAACTAGGTTGTGTATGTCATGGATGGAGAAGATTGAACAGTTGAGCTGGATGATCAATATCAATTGGATAAGGAATGTATTATTTGTAGACGATAAGTTTTGGAAATTCAACATTCTATATTGTTTCAGAAACATGTCTTCATTGATGATAGGGAGGATCTTATTAAACTTGACGAAGAATTGCTGTAGAATCAGATCCAAATTATGCTTTGATGGGAAGTTTGTTAGGAATTTTGTTAGCAGGAAATCATTAAGTTGTAAGTCTAGATCGGTTGGGTATTTCGATTCTTGGATGTTGGAATTAATCCCATGAAGAGTTAACAAATTATTGAATTTGACCTGAAGCGAGTTCAAACCAAAGTATAAATCACCTTCGATGTAGTTTGTATATTTGAAAAAATTTTGTGATAGATCATCATCCCGTTGGACAGATTCACCAGTAGCACCTTTGTATTTCTCCAATTCTTGTTTAAGCTCTGACATTTCTTTCTCCATAGTGATGAGATTTTTCTCCAGGTTCTCTGTATAGCCCCTTGGGAAAGCTCTTCTTGTGAGTTTGTCACTGATCTGACAGTTGTATCCGATCTTTAAGCAGTTGGAACATGAAGGAAGCAACCCATCACATTTAATTTTCTTTATTCTACAGCGATCACAGGCCTGGGAGGTTCTCGTATTTGTTGTTTTAATCAGCTTCATCGTCTTTCCTTCCCGTAATTGGTCAATGGGTCAATAGTCAGTCATGACTCCTTTTCCCATTTTCTGGGGAAATCGCATGCTTTTATAAAATTCTTTTGGCAATAAAATCCTTTCATCCGAGTTGGTTCCGCTTCTTGTCCCACCAAAAAAAACATTGACAGCACTACCCCAGATTATTATGTAATCCCGGGGAGTCATGAGGGGGGCCAAAACTAATAGCGAGTTTTTCACTGGTTGATGAAGAGGGTCGTGCTGAATTATTATGCTACGTTGAGGTACCATTCTACCATGTCTCTTTCGTTTATCAGTCTCTCATTATCTGGTGAATTATCAGGTAGAGTTGCCATCACTAACTAGTTATTAGCTGCTATGCTAACGTTGGTTCGTAACTCAAAAACCCTTTAAGTCAAAATTTAGGAATAGCAACCGTTTCTCCAGACTCAAGCCATTAGCTGAAACTATATAACCGAGGAAACCATGTGTCTTGATCAGAAAGCCAATACAGTTAGCTTTGTACGGCCACTATCTCGACGTATTACTGTCGGGGCTTGTTATAACCGAAAGTAGTTTTTAGTAGGGGGAGTCCAGACTCCAGTCCAGTCACAAAAGCTTATCTTTTACGACCCACTAGTTCAAACTATAATCGAGAATTCTATAGTTGAGAGATTTGTCGACATGTTTCGACTACAACGTCAATAGCCCCACCTCTGTTTGCAAGGGTGGGTCTGGCAAAGCACTAAAATAGCTAAAAAATCTCTCAACTCAGCTTAATCCTGTTGAATCAAACAGGAGCTAAAACAATAATATCGAAAGAACGAAAGAATAAAAAATAGAAGACCAATATGAGGGATACAAGTTACCGGTAAACACTGGAACATTTTGCATTTGTCAACATCTCACTAGTCATCAAGTTCACTCAAAAAGAAATCTTCACCAAACAAGAGTCATTCACAACTAATTGCAAGCCTTCCTACACGTAAACGTAGAAACGCGAAAACCCAAAATTGACCGTTGGAAAATCGGTAATTGCACGAAATGGAGCTCTTCAAAGCAGATAGATTTGGTACTAAGAGGGCTTTGGAAAATAATACAAAGTTGGAGGCTTTAACTGCCATCAGAAGGTCCAGGTTAATGTTGGGTTCAAAAATCTGGTTTACTGTGGTAGAAAATCAACTGTATCCTGAGTTAATACTAACAAATTTCTATTGAAAACATCCATACACCCACACCCTAAATGAAAACAGACATAATCAAAAGACGCTAATATGGCTTTAAAACTTGCGGTTAAGCCTATCATCTAATCCGTGGCGGGGCCTTATATACCAATGTCCAAACCTTTCCATGGCCTCAAGTTCTGCTCCACTAGTGTCCCCAGTGAACTTCGATCTGAAGTTGCTCACAAGATCAAGTCGATGGGCGGGACCCATGTCAACAACCTAATGAGCGATGTTAATTACCTTATAGTGGGTGATTACGATATTCATACACTTTATTCTGAGAAATACAAATTCTGTGTCAAAAAGAGAGATGATGTGGGGTTTTTAAAACCTCAATCAATATTCAAAATCCATGAATTCTGGTTAGATAATCATGATGATCTGATAGAGATTGAAAAGTACGAGTTGAAGTTTGGTCACTCTTTGAGTGTATGCATGTCCAGAATCTCCCTTGACGAAAAGATACGGGTTTTCATGGAGTCTACTGGTATGAAGGAGATATCTGAGTTCAGAGCACATATAAGTCATCTCCTTAGAGAGAATGGGGCTGAAGTTGGTGATTCTTTAACAACAACTAATTCATTGGTGATAACGAATGAGAATAGTGGCAAACGTTATGATGTTGCTAAGAAATGGAATATTGCTACAATTCATCCTCTATGGGTGATTGATTCACATAGAAGAAAAGTTCCCCTGGAATTACAGTACTATGAGTTTGATAAGTTACCAGTGACGAAGATTGGTGTTGGTGCTTGTGAAGTTTGGGATAAGCTTGATCGTGGCAAGAAACGAAAATTTGAAGAACCCGATGAGGAGTTGGTCATCAAGAAAAAGGATCCAAAGTTATGGAAGTCAATCATGGTGGAACAAAAGAAAAAAATAGCACATAAGAAAACTGATGAATGGGAAGAACCACAAGATGAGCAATTGCTCATTCCAGCAATTTCCAAATCCAAGCTTTTAAGCACAAAAGAAATTCAATCAAACTTATTTGCACACAGAAAATTTTATTTAAAATTCTTCACAATGACTCAGTTCAAGGTTTTGCGAAAAGTCATTAAAAGTCATAATGGAACAGTTATTGATAATGTCGATGACAGTGATCCTCAACTTCTACGAGATTTAGACTTTGTGATAATTCCATCCGATTTCGAAAGGACATTAGTCCCGCGACATTTTGAGGATTATGAAAACTTGAAAGTTATGACTGAATGGTTCATCGAAAGATCGTTACATTATTCAAAAATGATGATAGACCAATGGGGTGAACCGTTTTATAAACCAATCGATCCAGAGCATATCCCAGAAAATCCTCTAAGAATCAATATCACTGGATTTCAAGGTATAGAGCTTCTGCATCTCAAAAAAATCATCAAGAATTTCATGTCCCCAGGATTCGAACTCATAGAGTCACTGAACAAAACAGTTGATCTGTTAGTACTAAACGTTGATATACTGAAATTACCGGAGAAAAACAGATACTTACATGATGGGGTTGCCAGGCTGAAATCTCCAATAAAGGAAACTGAGATTCCAACAACATCATTGAACTCAACCAAGACTAAGATGAAATTTGCTAAACAGAATAGCATTCCTATTGTAACTCTCGCATTCATCTTTGAATTTTTCACAAAGAAGAGTTCTTCCTCTATAAACATCAATTTTAAAGGTTGGTGCATGTATTGTCCTCAATTAAATAAGATCAATCCAAGGATCATTAATCACGTCTTCAATGATGACATACCAAAAGTGGCTCCAAAAGAGAACTCGATCCCCAAACTACCTTCACCGATCAGAAACAAAAGAATAACTGTCCCTGAGAGAATATATGGCCGAGCCCCAGTATCTCAACTGAACTCACTAGAAAGTAACTCTGCTCCGAACTACGACAATTCACTAGAAGATGAAGAGGAGGACCTCAGAGCTACACAAATCTCCTATGGGAATGATAATGAGAATGAAAAGCTGTTGAGTCTGCTGAAAGGGGAAAAGTACAAACCAAACAAACCTGTGGAGGACACAAGAGCACCTAGAACTACGAGAGGGAAATTTAAAGAGATGATGGGGTTAAATGAAGATATCTAAGAACAGCATTCTCAATTAGTGATGAGTTGGTAGATAGACGACTTCCTGCCATCTTTATTTGGGCTAGTGCTGCAGGAGTTTAGGCGCTGAAGCAAAGACATGTGTATATGCAACAGAAGAACAGGCCAGCTATGGGTCCCCTTATATTGCCCTTAAACTTTTATTAGATGATCTCTTGGGGAGTGTCTGATTAGTAGTAAAGTATTAACATATGAAATCTGCTGTTTGGGATATTCCACCTGGTCCACGTTATAAACTCTGAGCTCTCTGTCATCAGCAAAACTCGAACGGTAGTGGCCGACTATTTCCTCCACGTTTCGTCCACACAACTAACAACAAGGGGATATTAGTTACTATTTCATATACGCTGCTATCCTCTAGCTCAATAGTCGATAATTAACGTTTATAAATCAGTACATCGATAACCTCAGAGATCACAAATCAGAGATTATCTTTGATTACGATTAATTTGTAACTAAAGTTTCGCTCCGGTAATTAGAAGTCGAACAAGACAAAGAAAAATGACACAAAAAATCTTCCACCAAAAAACACTTTTGAGCTCATCTCATGCTGAAAGCGCTACGTCAGTTGATAATGGGCAAACCGAGAAACATCATAGTGATAGTGGGTACCACTGGTGTCGGGAAGTCACAACTCTCCATTGATTTGGCTCGCAAGTTTAATGGTGAGATCATCAACGCAGACTCAATGCAAATGTATAGGAACGTTCCAATCATCACGAATAAACACCCTATCGAAGAGAGGTTTAATGTCCCACATCATGTGATGAACCATGTTGAATGGAATGAGGAATACTTTATCCATAGATTCAAAAAGGAAGCTGAAGCTGCGATTGAAGATGTTTATAATAGAGGAAAGCTTCCAATAGTCATTGGTGGGACTCATTACTATCTGAACTCAGTAATCTTCAATAATAAAACCATCAAGTCAGATGGTACTGATAAGGAAGACAGGTTGACTCAGGAGCAATTAGATATACTAAACGGTCCATCGGAAAAGTTACTTGAAATCTTGAGGGAGAATGACCCAGAAGTAGCTGAGAAGTTTCATCCAAATGATACAAGACGTATACGAAGAGCCCTTGAGATATTCTATACTACAAGCAAGAAGACCAGTGATCACTATTTAGAGCAGCAGGAAGCTTCAGGGTCAAGCCTTAATTTTAGAGTTTTGCCCTTCTGGGTTTATTCTCAGAAATCTTACCTTGATAAGAGGTTAGATGATAGAGTTGATAAGATGTTAGAACTGGGTGGCATGGATGAAATTAGGGAATTATTTGACTATTATTGCAGCATGACTCCACAACCGGACTGTGAGAGGGGTATATGGCAAGTCATTGGTTTTAAAGAGTTCCTACCATGGCTAGAATCCGGTGCTAGAGACGAAAACTTGTTAAAACAGTCAATCATTGATATGAAGACCAGAACAAGACAGTATGCAAAAAGACAAATAAAATGGATAAAGGGACTTCTTGCAGCCGATTTGGCCATGGAAAAAGAGTTTGGGTTTGTTAACGGTGGGCAACTGTTCGTTCTTGATGCTACAGACCTTTCCAGATGGGAAGAGACGGTCAGTGAACGAGCCTCCGTAATTACAGAGGAATTTCTCAATGAAAAGAAACCCCTCTCCTTTCCACAAACTCCGGAGGGCTTAGAGGAACTACTTGCTATGCCTGAAGACGATGGAAAATCAGAGCAATGGGAACATATCATTTGTGAAACATGTAGAAATCCAGATGATACACAATTGGTCCTTGTTGGTCAAAAACAATATGAGATTCACCTAAAGAGTAAAAGACACAGATCAAATCTTCAGCGTGGGAAGAGGAAAAGAGAATACGAAGAATGGTTGGCTCAAAAAAATGCATCTGCTCATCATACATAATTAGTCAAACTTAATATTACTACCTGGTCTCCAGACACCACCTTTCAAACCTTTAGCATGCTGTGGTTTTGGTGATACTAACGCTGCGCTTGGAATTCTTTGTTCTGAGTCATGGTTATTGATCGTCTGAGAACTCTCTGTGTTTTCTTGAAGGTTTAATTTTTGAAGTTTTGAATTCAGTTCAGCCTCTAGGTCACGAGCCTCTACCCTTCTTCCATAAACGAAGTTGTCGATATCTTCTATCAGTTTATGACAATTGTTGTTGAAGTCATTGTAGAATTTTAATCCTTGTGATAAGTTGTTGATCAGATCCTTGAACTCGCCATAAACAGCATCTAAAGTTTTCAATGCATTTTCTCTATCCTTATTTGAACCTTGTGCGGAATTCAAGTGGACGAATCGTTTATTTAATTCATCAATCTTGGCTTCTAGTTCATTCTGTTTGGTCTTTTGCTTGTCAATGAACTCTAAGTCTTTATTGAAATTTTTGATATGTTTGTCAAATACTGGCTCAAAGGTAGATGAAGCAACCTTTAAATTTTTGAAATTTGCTTGGATGGCTTTGTATTCAGAAATAATCTTTGGTAGGATGTTATATTGTGACGACTTGATTTCCACTGTCTCTAAGAATGACTCTCTCTCGATTTCAATCTTTCTCTTGGAGTTCAATGTGTCTTTCAAATCGTTGAGTACTCTTCTCAGTACAGGGTCAATATCTCTAGATTTAGAATTTGGAATAAATTCCAAGATCTTAGATTCCGAGGAACTCAAAACCTCTACTAGGGTCTCGATGGCAAAGAATTGGTTTTTGATGGTCTCATCACCTGATTTCGCTTGCTTCAGATAACTCTCCAACTGTGAAATTCTTTCATGGTATGAAGCAGCCGCCAATTCAGACTTAGGTCTAGTCCAGTGTGCAGAACCTTGCTTGGATCTCAGCAATTCATCTTCCTCAGCCTCAATATTAAGTCTATTCTTGGCTCCCTTAATCAAGTGCTCACTCTCTAATGATAGCTTTTGGATGTCATTCAAAGCGTCTCTGATTTTCTGAACTCCACCTTGCGATTTGATCTCTTCATGATGCTCTAAAAGACCTTGAGGTAGCGATAATGGTTTGGAAATAGCATCTAATGAGCCAGGAAGACCTCTTTCAATTAGGAATTTGTCAAAGATTGTGTTTAGGGATTTGATGGGGACAATAAGATGTTTAGTTACATAATCTTCTTGTCTTTCACGGAATGCTTCGGCTGTTTGAATGACGTAGAACGGAAGCAAATCCTTGAACAACAATCTACCATATTTTCCTGTATTCATTGCTTCATAAGGCTTGATAATTTCGTTAATATCCATGTCTTTCGTCACTGATGCCCTAACAATGGCAGGTAGTTCATTAGGTACTTCCTGCAAGTAGATCAAATCATTGTCTCTCTCTGCTCTTTTTAATGTTTCCGATGTTATCTTAGATAAGCCTTCAATGTCTTGTTTCACTAATGGACTAACAAATTTTAAGTATGGTTGAGCCGAACTTATGGCCTTTGATGCCTTTATTAATCTTGCAACTTCTTCACCATATTTTGCTGACGACACAGCAGTAAGTGATGCTCTATATTCAGCAGCGGCTTCGAAGTGTAATTTCTTAACAGTCAAGTGGTGTAGCCATTCATTTCTGAAGCCATCACTTCTATTTAGAGACTCCAAGGCTTTTCCATAAGAATCTGAAACTTGGATCGCCAATCTAGCAACGAGAGAGTCTTTCACTTTGTCCAAGAATGCCTTTTGCCAAAATACTTCTTGGGCTTGTGCCACTGAAATTAGTCTCAATGTTTCAATTGTGTGTTTTTGTAGATCTAGGGGCATAGTGACTGTAGGATCTTCTTGTGCAATCTTGTTGATGAATTGAAAATAGGTAAATGCAAACTGGAAGTATAGACAGGATTTCTTAAGCCCTTCATCGGCACTCCTATCTTGGTTGACACCCAATTGTGTATATAACGATGCAATATTATACAATACATTAACCCTTTCAAAAAGAAATGATCTAAGTTTAACAGGACCAGTAGCATGATATCCTAGAGTCCCAAACCAAGGGAACTCCTCAACATCCTTAGGAAACTTAGATTCCAGAGTAGACAGATTGATATAGTACCTCTTCAATAGAGCCAAATCTTGCGTGGAAACTTGAAGATCAACTATATCATTTCTCAAAGTGTCCACTTCTTGTATGTCATTCTCAAACACAGTTGGGGTCTGAAAGTATTCTTTAGCAATGATATCGCGGAGATCTTTACCAAATTCAATCTTCTGAGTCTTCCTGTAAGGCACAAAGAGCAAATTGGAGGTCATTATGGTGTTTGAAACGAATCTTTACGGATAGTTTAGTGGCACTTTCTTTTGCTATCCTGGTATGTGCTTTTTGGCCTTGACAAACGTAAACAACGGTTCCGTTTACGGAAGTTTTCGCGAACTAAAGGTACCTACAATAGCCTTATATACAAATCAAATTTATTTCCAGGATAACAAGCCCAAATAACGATTCTATTAAAGGAAAACAAGATTCAGGTTCAATCTCTGACAATATTGCGAGCGTACTCTCTTGATTTTTGAATCAAAACGTTGTCGGCCAAAACTAGGGCCGCCATGGCTTCAACAATTGGAATAGCTCTTGGAGTGACATTTGGATCGTGTCTACCTTTGGCAGCTAAAACACCTTTCTTACCATCGTAAGTAGCAGTGGCCTGCTCTTTGGAAATAGTAGCAACAGATTTGAAAGCAACAGAGAAATAAATGTTCTCACCGTTGGATATACCACCTTGAACACCACCAGAGTTGTTAGTCTTGGTTCTCAAACTTTTCTTCTCCTCATCGTAATAGAAGGCATCGTTATGTTTTGAACCTGGAATTTCGACACCATCGAAACCTGAACCAATTTCGAAACCTTTTGTGGCTGGTAATGACAGCATGGCATGTGCTAGCTGAGCTTCTAACTTATCAAAGACTGGTTCACCTAGACCTATTGGAACGTTTCTGATGACACAAGTAACAACACCACCAATGGAATCTTTGTTGTCTCTATAGTGTTCAACTTCTTTAACCATGGCATCAGCGACTGATTCGTCAGGACAGCGGATCGGTCCACTGGCGTCAACGGATTCTCTAGTGACCGTTTGCAGTAGCTCTAAGAATTTTGGATCCTGAGCATCTCTGTTTAATTTGACTTTACCAACTTGAGAAACAAAAGCGACAATTTCGACGTTGTTAACTTTAGTCAAGAATTTCTCAGCAATGGCACCAGCGGCAACTCTACCAATAGTTTCTCTTGCACTGGAACGACCTCCACCGGATGAGGCTTTAATACCATATTTTTCTAGGTAAGTAAAATCAGCATGAGAAGGTCTTGGATATAAATCAGTTTCACTGTAATCATGAGGTCTTTGATCTTCGTTGGCAACTAGCATACCGATTGGAGTACCAAGTGTCTTCCCATGTTCTGTACCAGATTGGATGAAAACTCTATCTTTTTCATTTCTTGGAGTTGATAGCTTGGATTGACCCGGTCTTCTTCTAGTTAATTGTGGTTGAATATCAGATTCGTCTAGACTCAGACCTGGAGGCACACCATCAACAATACAGCCGACAGATTTGCAGTGTGATTCACCGTAAGTGGTGACTTTGAATAGTTTCCCGAAAGTGGACATTGCTGGTTATGAAACAAGAAGAAACTAAGGAAGTTGAGATGAGTCTTGATAAATCAGTAGCTGTATAGTTTTCGAAGAAATATTCGATGAGTCGAAAAGTCTCCGTTAGGAAATATTCGCGTTTGTGTTTCCCCAAAATAAATCCGATCACATATGTTGGCACAAAAGCAAATATTGTGTATCGGCCTACAGACAGCTAAGAATGCGGATGATCTTGGATTATAGCAGTTTGGACGTAGATCTTACAAGATATTCTCTACACCCATTAATATAAATGTATGTGTAATCAGAAGTAGTATAAGTGAAAAGCGTTCATAGTTTGGCTTTACTGGCAAAGATCTTGGCAATGTTTCTTCTCTGTATCTTACCAGTAGCTGTCTTTGGCAAGGAATCCACGAAGAAGATCTTCTCAGGGATCTTGAAACTTGCAATCTTATCTTTCAAATACTTTTGTAGCTCCTCCTGAGTGACATTTTCATGCCCTTCTTTTAAGACAACAGCAGCATGGACAACTTGACCATATTTAGCATCTTCCGCACCAAAGAAAACAGCTTCCTTCACAGCATCATTTTTTAACAATATACCATCTAATTCAATTGGCGAAATCTTTTCACCACCTCTGTTTATAAGTTCTTTCAATCTACCAGTCAAATTCAAGAATCCATCTTCATCGAAAAACCCTTGATCACCAGTTCTAAAGTATCCATTGGTAAATGACTCAGCATTGGCTTTTGGATTGTTTGAATAACCCTTAGTGACGTTAGAGCCTTTTATTGACACCTCACCAATTTGACCTTGTTTCACCACGTTACCGTTATCATCTAAAATAACAACCTCAACACCTTGACCTTTACCAACAGTACCTGGCTTTCTCTTACCTAAAGATGGCAAGAAATTGGAACACATTTGATGTGAAGCCTCAGTCATGGCATATGCTTCGATGACTGGGGCGTTGAAAGTGGCTTCTAATTTTTCAAAAGTAGCAGGAGCTAAAGCAGAGGAACACGATCTAATGAATCTAATTCTTGGCAGCTTAGCTGGCAACTTCGTGTGCAGTAAGATAGAATGAATAGTTGGAACAGCAGTGTACCAAGTGGCTTTGTAATTGATGAACTCGTCCCAAAATACTCTAGCACTGAATTTAATAGGAATGATTGCTTCACCTTGAGTTGAAAGAGTAGATAATAGGGCACCAATTAAGCCATGGACATGGAACAATGGCATGACAACATAGGTCTTATCCGCAGCAGTCAATTGATAAGTGTTTGAAATGTTCACCATAGATCTAGAGATGTTGGCATGAGTCAATGGGACGGACTTTGGACGACCAGTTGTACCTGATGTGTGTAAAATCAAGGCAACATCATCAGCTTTAGCAATACCTGGGAATCTGTTGTCTTTGTTCTTGAAGACAGGCAATTCGACTGAACTGTATAGTACTTGTTTAGTCTTTGGGTTCGAGATTTGATAGTCAACTGAAAATCTTTTTGCGTCAAACCAAGTTTCGACAATAAAAACGCCTCTTTCAATTGCACTGGATAAAACAGCTTGGTAGTTTCTACCATCCTTACCAATCTTACCGATGATGATGGCCTTAGCGTTCAAATCATCCAGGTAGAAATCGACTTCACTCTTTGTGTAATTTGGATTCAAAGGAGCTGCAACTCTACCACCATTAGTAACACCCAAGAAGGAGACAACAAATTCCAAGTTGTTTTGCAATGAAATGGCGATATTTGATTGTGGTGGAAGCACTTGGAACAACGGTGAGGACTGATTGTTAAATAACGTCTGTAGGTGACCGGTGAAATCAGCCAATTGAGCATAGGAGACTTTTGGCCCACCAGGGATGGTTATTGCTGTATTATTGGAAGGGTGAATTGAGCTGATGAAAGTGGCCATTGCTTAGGATTGTACTTAAGCACTCTGAGTAGACGAAAATGAGATGATTCGATGGGGTGGAAGGTGTGAAAGATGGAAAGATTCCTCATAATTTATGTGGTAACAGCAACCAGAGGATGACCGGGGTGGGATGCCGGATAATGTTCCGAGATATTCCCGAGAAACAACAAACCATCGGGCCGGCGTTCCGGTACATTCAAACCAGGAATCAGGTTGTCTTCATTCTGATTTGTGATAAACATAAATAGTGATTTGCTCGTTGTACCGAGAGAACACTCCTGTTACTGGTTTGCAACTGCGGAGTTCATTATCCGAAGTCTCTCAACCGTATTCACTGATAGTTCTCTCTTTCTGCCATTGATTACTACGAGCCCACGAATCAACTTTTTTTCACCGGTCAAAAATCATAGAATAAGTAGTAAAGTACAGCTAAGGCTACTAAGGCTTAAACCCAGGTAAAAATTAGTAATGCTGTCGCAACTTATACGGTCTTCCCGTTGCTCTTATTCTACTTCTACGCAATTCAGACTGAAATGTGGTCTTGAGATTCATTCACAATTGAACACCAACAATAAACTCTTCTCATTATCGCCAACTTCCTTCAATCAAGCACCAAACTCCAAGATCTCATTCTTCGACGCATCACTGCCAGGTACTCAGCCAAAGCTAAATCCAGAAGCTTTGTTGTTTGCACTGAAAGCTGCGGTGGCTTTGAAGTGTGACATAAATTTAGATTCAACTTTCGATAGAAAGCATTACTTCTATGGCGATCAGCCTTTGGGTTACCAAATTACGCAGCATTACAATCCAATAGCAAAGAATGGTAAACTGACACTATACAAAAACACGGATTCTGTAAAACAGGATAAAGTTATCGAGATTGAGCAAATCCAGTTGGAACAAGATACTGGGAAATCAGTATATACAGAATACGAGAATAACTCATTCTCTAAAATTGATTTAAACCGAAGCAATATCCCGCTTATAGAAATGGTCACCAAGCCGGATTTTGAAGACAGTGAGGAAGTTAAGATCTTTATCAAGAAGTATCAAAACTTGGTGAGACATTTGGGTATCTGTACTGGTGACTTAGAAATTGGTGCTATGAGAATTGATGTCAATATTTCAGTGAACGATAATCCTCGTGTTGAATTGAAGAACCTATCAACTACAAGCGCTGTGATTAGTGCCATTAAGTATGAATACAATAGACAAAAGAAACTGATCCAGGAGGATAAAGCTGATGAGCTGATCCAAGAGACTAGAGGCTGGGATGGAACAAAAACTGTCAGACTGAGAACAAAAGAGAACTCACTGGATTATAGGTATATGCCTGATCCAGAACTTCCCCCAATTTCATTGCATGAATCAATTAAAGAAGATTTACAAGAGTCCTTGCCTGAATTGCCTGATTTTATCATGGAAAAGTTGATGAAGAAGCCATACCATTTAAAACTGAAAGATGCCACCATCTTGACATACGACTTAGATTTGCTGAAATATTATCTTGAACTATTTACAGAAACCCACATCAAAGAAGGTATTCACCCAAGGCACCCGGGGAATTGGTTAATTCATGAATTATTGGGTATATTCTCCTCTAACAACATGAAGTTTGACCCCAAGGTGATCCCAGTTTCCAAAATGACAGAATTATTGTATGTGCTACATGAGGATGAGGTCAGCCAAACTAGTGCCAAGTTTCTGCTACAGCATATATTTTTGAATGAAATTGATCGTACCAGACCATTAGTCGATTTGATCGATGAGTATGGATTAGGAAAACTTGAAGTCGATGAAGCTGATATTGAAGACATCTGTAATAAGATAATTGAAGAAAATCCAAAAGTTGTTAATAAGTTGAGGAAAAAACCAAACGGATTAAAATTTTTAATGGGGAGAGCAATGGCTATGACTTCTGGACGAGTCAAATCAGAGGTTTTTGAAGAGAAGTTTAAAGAGTTGTTAGACATGTAAATAGCTGCATATACATCTTGCTAAGAACTAGCAAATATTACTAAAAATGGTTCTTGTATTCTATGTGTTTTTCTCTATGAATTCTAATGCGTTATGTAACACCTGTTGTTCGTCTTTAACTAGCAAAGCAGCTATCTTGATTCTTTCATCATTCGATTTGATCAACTTGTTCAGTTTCAAATCTTGGTATTGTTTCAACCTAGTGTCCACTAAACCTCTTAACACCTTCAATGCCTTTGAACTTTTAGTGGTCAAAATCTGTAGGTTGACCTTTTTAGGATTTTTCAACAGTTTCTGGAACTCTAATTTGCTTAATGATAATAACTTCAATAAAGCATATGTAATAGGGGTAGGTTCACCTTTATAATTTAGCAGCATCTCCATTGACCATACAGGTACGTCTTCTATCTCTTCTTGGGCTTCTCCTTCTTCCCCAGTACAACAATCGTCTTCGCAGTCCTCGTCCCCACATATATCCTTCTTTGAGGAAAAGTATTGTCTCATAGCGTCAAAGCCTTCATTTTCCCACCATTCGAATTGAAGATTACATGACTTCTTGTTATTCTTCCTGTATCTCAGAAATTGAAGACCTAAACTAACTGTGTTGTGCGCATTACCAGGAATGACGAAACCATATTTGGATAACAGAACAGAGTTACTGAAATCACCATAAGTGTTGAACAGTTCTTCACCTTTCTTAACAGGTCTGGTAAGGACGATATCGACACAGTCATCAGGTGAGATCGGTTTGTCTTCCTCGTTCAGGATACTAGCTTCTAGTTGCTCAACAACTTGTGCTTCTTCTGCTTTATATCTCGCTTCTTCTTCTTGCTCCCTTTGATAAGCAGCCTCCATGACCTCTATAAATTCCTCAATTGGACCATCAAATTCCGCCTCAGATTCTGAGCCTTCTCCATCCTCACTGAGCTCGTCGTCATCCATTATGTCATCATAATTGACCTCATCACAACAACTATCGAGGCATCCTGCTTCTTGTTCTTCTTGTTCATCATCATCTTCTTCATTACTATCTTCATTATCTTCAACATCATCATCTTCTTCTTCTTCTTCTTCTTCTTCTTCTTCTTCTTCTTCTTCTTCTTCTACTACTTTTTCTTCTCCATGAGCATGATCACTACAATCCCGATGATTCTGTTCCTCTTCATCAAAATCTTCAACAACATGATCACAACCTTCTGCAGTCCCACAAGCCCCACAAACGTCAAACAAACTCTCAAATCTAACACTAGGCCTATCACTATGATTGAACAAACAAGCACCCGGAACCATAGCAACTTGATGGTACTCATCAATTTCAAAGTCTCTTGCAGCAACAGCATGGGAAATGGCAATGAATGTATGGTACTTCTTCAACAATTCTTCTGCTGAAACGTCCTGAATGTCTAGTTCATATGGGATCTTGATTGATCGAGAAGATACTTCATATTGAGACAAGGCAAATTCACAGGCCCTGTCAAATGCAATACTATTCTCTTCGTCATCCAGAGCTCCCATTAAATCTAATTCAGTTCCTTTCAGGATCAACTTCTGCTCTTTTCTCCATAGGGATGGTGGTAGTATTAGTTGGCCATTGTTCTCATATTTGATAGATTTAATGAATGGATACCATGGAGATGACTCTCCTTGGTCTTTTTCGTAAATAAATGATATCACTAGAGCAAGGGCACCATCAATCCCCTCATCTGTTAGCAAGTTAGCTACAATGGCTTTTTGCAATGATAACAAGGAATCTTTATGAAGTCTCAGTAGAATAGTTGGTTTCAATGGATCTCTTGATTCGAGATCTTCTTTGGCAAAGACACCGATCCCACCCAGTTTTGATTCCTTAATCTCCAGTTTCTCATGGTTCCAATAGCCATTATTGCTTTCTATCCAGCTTAGCAAATCATTAACGGCAACTGAAGGAGTGGAAGACATGTTTGTGGCGTCTTTGATAAGGCGATGAGGGTCTCGATGTGTCTCAGATTAAGATTTTTCACTTGATTTCGCGCAATCGGGGATCGAAAGTATAATAAGGCATGAGAAGGACCCCTTTTTGCAAGCTTCCACCCTTCGAACTGTTTAACGCTTAACTCTTTTTGAAAATGGTCTCAAAGGTCGCAGTCATTGGTGCCAATGGAAAAATCGGTACTCTTTTGGTCAAAAGATTATCCCAATTGAAGAACGAGTTCGAAACGACAGCCTTCATTAGAAAGCCTGAACAGGCACAGAAGTTCATTGATTTAGATGTCAAATACTCCACTGCAATTGACCTCACAAACACCGAACTGGGTGATATCGCTAAGACCTTGAAGTCCTTTGATTCTGTTATTTTCACTGCAGGTGCTGGTGGTGTTGGCCTGGACTTAACCTTAAGTGTTGACTTGGATGGTGCTGTCAAGGTCTCTGAAGCTGTCAAAGTTGCTAAGGTGAAAAGGTTCATCCTCGTGAGTGCAATCAAGTCTCGTGATCGTGAATATTGGTGGGATACAGCTTTGAGATCTTACTATATCGCTAAGAAGTACGCTGATGAAGTTATCATCAAGTCAGATATCAGTTGGACCATCTTACAGCCAGGCCATCTGATTGATGAAGCTGCCACTGGAAAAATTGCTGACCCTTCCGCTGTAGATGATTTAGTTTCCAGTGTAAACCAAAAAGACCAAATTGCCAATTCCATTCCTAGGGATGACGTTGCCCTTGTTGTAATCGAATCATTAAGAAATGAGCATACAATCAAAAAGTTGATTCCTTTACTTAGTGGTGATATCCCTATTGCAGACGCATTGAATAAAATCTAATCGTTAATACCGACGGAATGAACGAAGAATTTTACTTGGTCAGCAGGCAGATAACAGAGACACTCAATACTTTTCTACAAGCAAGTAAGATCTCTAAGGGTTAATTTTCCATTCATCGAGTCATATGTAAATTCAACTAAAAACCCAATGAGTGTAGACCCCAGAAACCGATTTTAATCTAGTAAGTTCCTCATAAGAGCAAACTAAATTTAATCATGTTTTAAAGTTTCGGCGAAAGCACCTTTTGATGGTTTAGCAGCTTTTTGTTCAACTTTCTTTGAACCTAATTTTTCAGCTGAGAAAGCTTTAGCGTATGGGTTCAATCTTAATAAGACTTGTTTGTTTTTCAATGGGTTTTTCTTTAAAACGTGAGTACGTTTTTGGGTTGGTTGACCAGCTGGTCTAACAACAGCTTGAACTTCTGAAGAGTTGATGATTCTGGTAACATCAGCGTTTGAAACGATGTTAGCTGGTAAGGAGTAACCAGATTTGGTTGAAGCAACAGCATCTGAACCCCACACTGAGTCTAGTTTGGCGAAAGCGGATTCAGTCCAGATAACAAATCTACCTAAGTGAGCACCTGGAGCTAATTGTAATAAACCTAATGAGGAAACGTTAGCGGTTTCAACACCTGGGATGTTTCTGAAAGCTTTAACTAAACCATTGTCTTCACCGTAGACGACTAATGGACCACGTCTTTGAGTGTAACGACGGCCTCTCAATTTACCTTTACCGGCTCTCAATTTCTTGGATTTCAAGACCTTGACAACATCTCTGTGAGCACCAATGGCTTTTAAGACAGCAACAGCTTCTTTAGTTTTCTTGATTGATTCAACTTCTGAAGAAACAACTAATGGAACTTCTGGAATTTGTTCAACTCTGTGACCCCTGGCTAAAACTAATGGAGCAACACCTGAGGCAGCAATGGCGGAAGCGGTAGCATAACGTTTTTCGTTATGGTTAACCTTGACGTGCCATTTTCTCCAGGTTTTAGTTGGAGCAAACATACGACCACCACGACACATGTTACCGAAAGCGGCTTGACCTGAACGGTGAGTACCACCACCACCAACACGTGGAATACGGGCAACAGCTCTACCAGTACCCCATGATTCAGCTGAGGTTTGGTGACCAGCGTTTTCAGCAACAGCATATGCTTGACGTTTGTTCTTGTTAACAGCAGTGAAGACTGAGTGAACAATATCTGGTCTGATTGGAGCTGAGAAGACAGCTGGTAATGGTAATGAGTTTGAGGTGACTTCACCGGTAGTTGAGTAAACTGAAACTTGAGGACGAGCAACAGACATTTCTATAGTATGTGTTAGTAATGATGGAGAACTTCTTGTCTAAGTGGGCAAAGTGAAAAATTTTTGAAAACTTTTCAATCTGCTTGGTGGGTGTCGAAAAACTGTCGCGAATTTTGGTTACCCGATTTTATTTGGATTTTCCAGTAGGGTAATGCATTTTAAGACACGTGATCCTATCACGTGATACCTGAGTTAGGGCTAATACTTTCGTAATGATGGAGTTATGGTTGATAAACTACTTGAGATGCTTAAAGCGCTAGTTTCAATGCAAATTAGTTTCTTTAATGACTGCACTTATAAAATCATAGATATTATGTATCTCAGAACATTCAATCCAAGTATCTATCCAATGGCTCCCCCAAAACATTTTCAATAACTTTGATTAAACCAGATCTAACCTCCAATTCAACTTCTTCATCATCATCGTCTAGAAGTTCAGCAATTATTGGAACTAACTGTGGTAATAACGTTAACCATTGATCACCCACCTTTTGGTAAACTGATTTGAGTGATTTAACAGCCCATACTTTTTCCTTTGGTGCACATTCAGCCTTCATATGGGAAATAAACTGTTGATTCAGAACCCTGTTGTGTTCATCAGAAGAGGTATCCTGAGCTAAGGCAGCAATAGACTTGACCAAGTACTTCCCAATAGCATCTTCAACGTTCACCAAACTTGACAATAATGCATCAGAAATCAATTCGAATCTAGCTTGAGCTTGCCAGTATTCATCTTGATCAAATTTGAACGATGAAGTCAAAGAAACAAAAATTATACGACGTAGGTTGATGTCCTCCAATTCATGCGACACAAATCTCTTGAGAACGGAAACAGTTTGTTCCAAAAAGTAAGTGTAATATGAGGTAACAATAGATCTCAAATTCTCTTGTAATTTGTTGAAGAATTTGTAAAAAGCTGTCAATCTTTCTTGTTCGCTAATTTGGATGTAATTAACACCTTCACCGTCAAAAGCCCATCTAACCAGAAGAGCAAATAATGGCCTGAAAGCTTTATCATTCAATTTTAAGACGTAATTGTTAGCAATAGAGTGGAATGATGCCTCAATTCTGTGGATGGCATTGTTATCGAAGCTGCTATAAGCTCTGAACTCAAATAATTGGATCAGTAATCTAAAGAATCTTGAGGCTTGAGCAGTAGCTGTCTTCTTTTCGATGACATCAACAGTGGATTCCAAAGCATTCAAATATAGACCTATTGAAACCGCATCTAATTTAGCGACTTCAGGCCATAGATTTGCCAAAGATTTTAAAATAGAGGTATGATCCATGCTGGAAACAATAACTTGGACGACTGAGGATCTAATCTTTTCTGAAACATCAGCAGCATTGAACAAAACATGTAGGATATCTTGTAAGTTGGTGGTAACAAAAGCAGGAATACGCTTAATGAAACTGGATAATAATAGCAATATGGTTAATTGCAAGTTAGCTCTAGCTTCTTCGTCTTCTATTTCTTTGGATTGTTCGAATAGTCTTAGAGAAGGTGGAACAATCTTTGGAAAGAATGAAATGGTCTTGATGCCCAAAACTGACACGATGTTAGTGATCAAAGATAATGAAGAGATGATGACTTCCCCATTGGCACTGAGGATACCGAATTCTCCAGTTGATAACCCCAATGCTTTGATCAATAATTCATTGGATAATTTGACACCGAACTTTGAAACCAACGCAGCAGCAGTATTCAATGAAGCTTGAGAAAGATCAACACTGATATTAGATTCAATATTGGTGAACAGCACAGAAATCAAGTTTTCAGAACCTACTCGAGCATCTTCAGATTCTGATGCTTCCAAACGGAATTTTTCAGCTGACAGTGAAGTTAGTGACTCACGAACTGAGGAATCTAATGAAGAGTTGACCAATAATTGAGAAATAGATACGACAAAATATCTGATTGGCAATAGAGATAAAGCATCATTCAAAAAGGTGTAGATCCCTTCCTTTGCAACAGCTTGGGATGATAAACCTAATAATGATTGGATCAAGGTCCCAAACTTCTCGGTGATATCAGATTTCTCTGATTTTGATGATTCTGAGTCCAATAAAACGGAAGCAATCTTCACTTTCAATGAAGGAACACCAGTGGTTTCTGTACCAACCAATGTATAGTCAATGAAATCAATCAAGTACGTCTTCAGCGATTCAAGATCAGAGATGCCTAAAGACAAAATAGTAGAGCTGAAACTTGGACTTGAAGCCAGTTCTGAATCATCATCTTTAGCAATTTGATTGGTAGGGATATTCTTCCAAATATCAATGAATGATTTCAAGGCGGATATTTGCTCCGAAGCTGAGAAGTTCTTTAGGAATGAAGTTGAGAATTCAACCAAAGCTCTTGATTCACTAGTACGGTTCTTACTGACAGCATTTGAGTATTGAGCGCCAACCAAATATAAAATAATGTGAACAGATAGTCGAGCACCAAAAGTGGAGGCCAAGGTCGTGAACAGCCTGACTCTTCTATGTCTTGGAATATGAGCAAATGCAGAAGCGAAAGAAGTGAGCAAAAATTCAACTTCGCTAGATTTATTCTCTTTTGAAGAGTTGACCAATGCCGGAATGACTTTGACAACAGTCTGTTCAACAATATGAAAGGAAAATTCATCATCTTGTCTAATGGTGTGAGCACCCATAAAAGTGAAAATTGGCATAACAGAATGCAAGACGGTTTCTGGAGCTAATGATGCTAGTTCTGCAACAACCAATAATAGTCTGTTTTGGACTTGGGGTGATGGGGAGGCTCTAATAGTAGCAACAATAAGATCGGTTCTAACAGCATTCGAATCTAATTTTATATTTTCAGTCTTCAATAGTCTGATAATTTTCACCATGGTGGTAGCTAAAGTTTCTTGAGAGTACAATACGGGTAGACCTGCATCAGCACCCAAAGTTTCCAGATCAGATAATAAGTTAAATAGGGAAGATAGTAAGACTGAAGTTGGTTTGATAACCTCTATGTTTTTATCTAAAGTTTCCAAAATAACAGTGACCTTCTGTAAATGTTGTTCAGCGATTTTAGCTAATTCACCAGTGTTCAGTGCTTGTCTTGCTGAAGCTGATGATCTTCTTCTTCTCTTAGCAACACCAGGTTCGTCATTTGGTTGATTAATCTGTGAATCTCTCAATAAATGAACAATAATTTCACTACTCAACGGTAATGATTGCAAAGTTAAACCAGTATCATAATATACAGCACCTTCTTTGGCAGAGGAATCAACGATGGATTTGGCTAATTTGGATTGATTTTCTTGTTTCAAAGTACCATAGATTGAGACAACTCTAGCGGAGGCTAATTCAGCTAATTGTTCAAATGGTGAATTCAAAGCATTGATCAAGAATTGGATTGCAAATGAACTCTTTTCCTTTTCGGAGACTAAATTGATGATTTCGGTTTCAAAGGCTCTGAAGTCAGCTTTGTTTTCTTCGAAGTTAGTTCTGTAAACCTCTCTATCCTGAACATAACTTTCCAATAATGATTTGAAGATCTGTGACAGCGCAGCACCTTTGACATTGACTACTGCGCCTCTGATGATTCTCAAAAGAGTGACTTTAGTTGATGGCAAGGGTATCAATGAAACTTGGTTGGACAAGAAAGCTAGGAACAAACTACCATTCTTCTTAGAATTCGATAATAGCTTAGAAACCTCTGAATTTTCAACAAAAAAATTGTCCAAGATGATAGTTAAAAAGTTTTCTGCATCCTTTGGAGCAATTAATTGCAGATGTTTGGACTCATCCCCAAAGATGGTGTTCTCCAAGTAGAAATCGCTTGAAGGCTTTCTACCAGCGATGAACTTCAACAAATTAGCGGTCAAAACTCTAATTGAACGGCGTGCATCGTTCAATCCCGTTAATAAAATAGGAACGAGAGTGAATGGGTTGTATTTAGCATCAATCTTTCTAATCTCATCCTTCAAAATGTTCAAGGCTTGGACACGACCAAAGCCTGGAGTAGCTGCTGAAACAGCAGCTCTTGTTAAGAAAGTAACGTAGGAGTCTGAAGATGAGAAGGTTTCTTTGAGAAAATCCTTGAATAATCTAGTTTGAACGGCTCTGATGAACAATGGTAATAGTCTGTTGAACTCAGTATTCAAGTTTGGTTCTAAAAATGATTTAACATGAGTTTTGTTATTCTTGAAATCACCAATTAAAAGTTTAGCGTCTGTTTCTTTGATTTGTACTTGAGCAGGTTCGATGGATCCATCAACTTCAGAAGCAACGCTGATTTGCAGCGATGTTTGTAATTTAACTTCCAGTATGTCGATCGTTAGGTTCAAATCCTTAAGAGCAGCTAATAATAAACCTTGATGTTCTCTGATGTAGAACTCGAACACATCAATGATAGCACTCTTATCGGTCTCGATCAGATCAACTGCACTGATGGAATCTTTGATAATGTAAGTCAACTCATAAGCAGGTAAATCAATTTGTTTTAAAGTTTGTAAAACTAATGGGATTCGTGACTCAAAATCATACGCCAAAATAGTTTTGATCAAGACAGTGACTAATTTTTGAACCTTAATTGTCTTCGAAGTTAATAGTTCTTCAAAACGTTTACCATCATCAAGGACTAACTTAATCAAAAGTCTATAGATTCTAACAGGGATGTTTTCATATTTTGAGGCATTTAATGACTGGAATAGTTTTGCAATACAGATAAGAGCAGAGGTTTCCGCCCTCTTTTGAACTTTGGCCAAAATGGTTTCAGTGGCCGCATAAATAATTTCTTGTGATAGTGGTACAGCTGAAGCAAGAACGACTAAGACAGTGTGGGCAGCAACATGTGCATCAGGATTTGAGCTGGTTAACAGTTTAGCACTGACCTCAAGGACAAGTGGGATTAAGAGTTCAACTTTCTTTCCATCCTTTGATAACACTGCAATGGTGTTAACAGCAGAACATGTGAAGAACAATAACTGATTTGAGTAAATAATGTTCTTTGAAGTTGAATCTTCTATATATTTGATGTAAAGATTGAAGAATTCAATATCGATAAATAGCTTGACAATTGAAGCATTGGTTGGATTTCTATCTGACTTCTTGAAACCATTCAAACCTGAAAACAATGGTGGTAATTTAACAATATCCAAGATTCTCTTGAAAGTTGAGGTCTGGTAGTAGTTAATTGAACTTAGCAGCAAATTTTCCGCATTATGGACATGAATTTGAAAACGACGAACCAACCACTCAGTAGCTTGGATAGCTGGGGTTAAGTTCCATCTAGGAGAAATCAATGATAAATAAGCATTCACAGCATTATCCAGATCTCTGTTCTGTTCGGCAGTTTGAACGTTTCTATCGACAGATACAGAAGTTTCACTGAATAAGTTGTTCTTGAAGAATGAAAACCTTTTATCAATAGAGATCAACTCTTCCAAAGCATCAAATGCATTGGCATAGATGACTTCATAATCTTGTGCACCAGCAACTGATGGAGTATATATCAAGGAGACAGAATGGATCTTCTGTCTTCGTTTACGGTCAAACGCAACAGTGCTACTCTGAGTAGCAATAATGCTTAACTGAGAAGCTAAGGAAGACATTACTGGGTCAAATGTTGGTAACTCTATTGCTTTTTGTTAACTATCGAAAGTTTTTTTTACGTATACTAAATTTTTTTTTTCGATTTTCGCGAAGGTATGAGATGATCTCGACTTTTTCCCTTTATAAAGGGTTAGCTGCCCTTGTCAACAATCATACTCGGAGTACCTGCGATTATCTCCGGCGGGACGCAGAAATTTGACATAAGATTGGGGGCGGTCCTTGAAGAGTTAAAACTAAAGTACCTTGGTGTTAAGTAGGAGTCTGAGGAGAAGGAAATTATGTACCTGCGTGGTTTGAGAACCCAACGAAAGTACCCATGTCCACTGTTTAATACGTAATCATACGTGTTGTTGTGCGGTGTAAAGGTGGACGTCGGTACGACTAATTAATGTGTCATGATGTCATTCTTTTCCTTCTGTTTTGTGCAACTTGTCTTCACTGTTGTCGATTTTTCTGTCTTTTTTAGCCCGGTTTTAGAAAAGTCTGCTGCACAAACTGTTTCATCACAGACTCAAGAGGTCAAAGGGGTGTCTCGAAAGACTGACTGGTGAATCTCTTACTCCTTTGAGTGTTCCTTTCACACTTTCACTCGGGTTTCTCCTCGGTCCTTGCGGTGAATTTGGTGAAAAGCTCTATTTTTATATGGACTTCATCAACAACAAGACTTCTAGAATTAGTTGGCCATTCTTCCATTTGGTTCTTGATTCCAGATCTCATCTCAGCAGATTCCGAGTTCCTGTACCTTGTTCTATTACGGCTATTCACGCATGAAAAAAAGTTGTATCCAAGAAAAAGAAATATCTTAGCGTGTACCTACAGATCAAAAAGCATTTCTATCATCTAATTTTATTTAAAGACCAAGCACTAATTGTAAACACTCCTCTTACTACACTTCAAGTCCACTCTGTTTTTTTCCTTGATTCCCTCTCAGAGTCTTCATCATGCCTAAAAAGAATAAGATTAAGAAGCATGGCAAAAAATCCCCCGCCATTGCTCCGCAAATTGATGAAGAAGACCTTGCTACATCAACAAACATCAGCGAGGGTCTCTATAATGTCGACCTGGAACATCCTCAGCCTCAGCCACCAAACAATAGACCCTACCTCAGGCCAACTTCCCCTTCTGCTCAGCTCCAGCGCTCTAGCAGCAGTATATTGACTATGTCCAAACTGTATCAGCAACAACAAGTTCAAACAGGTTCTAAAAGTCCAATTACATCAAATGCAAGATCTTCAAGAAGCGCGCAGTTTTTATCCTCAAAGCCTAGCTCAAACAAAAAACTACATAAGAGAGTCCTTTCCTCTAGTTCTGTTAATGACTACTTCTCAGCTACTTCCCATTCGCCTACTGAAAGTCCTTCTTCGAGTGGTCGTGAACACAGTACATCACCATTAGCTCAAACAAAGAGAGTTTCACCAGGTCCAGTATTACCAACTTTCCAGAAAATGGACTCTTTCCAAGATCAAGTAGATGCTCATAAGGGTTCAGATCTCCCTGAAACCCTAGATCAGTCCATGATTTTCGAAAGAAGAAGATCAAGACATAACGCTCCTAAACTTGACGTTGAAGAAGAGGCTCAACAAGATGATTTAGATCAAGTCCTAGATGAAAACGACACGGAAGTTGATGAGAAATATAAAGAAAAATTAAATAGAATGAAAAGCACCAAGAGAAAGAACGTTGAATTTTATGATGATGATACAGAAAGCGACGTCGATTTAGACTCAGAAAATGATGATAAGCATAACAAAAAGGAAACTGAAGCTGAAACTGGATCCTCATCCAATACTACTACTGTTGAGATTGAGAAAACAAGTTCGAGTAATGATAATGACAATGATGACAATGAACGCAGAGGGTTCAAAGGCTTTCTGAGAAGAATCGCTGGTGATGAACTTGATGATATCCCTGATAGACTGAGAAGAAAACCGACAATCAAACCTAATGGAGATGAAAGTGATGATGAAGATAATGGGTTTTTCTCAAAATTCATCAACTTGGGTTCTGGCGGTGGGTTAGCTCCAGGTGCTACAAAAGATGAACCACGAAAAGCCAACGATGAAGAAGCACAAAGACAGATTGTTAGTGAGGATGGTCTGGAAATGACTCAACTAGACCCTAGGCTATTTGCTAAGGAAGCCAAGGACATCATTGGTGCACATGGTCGTCGCAGAAATCATTCAAAACCCAATCCAGCTGATACGTCTGATGAAACAACATTGAAAGACTCCGGTAGTTCTGTTAATGAAAGTTTCCTTGCCCCAAATCCAGATTTGTATCTGCGTGATGAAGGCAATATCTATGAGATGAATTTAGATGACAGTGGTGATGCTTACGTCGCTCCTCCAGACCGTGTTCGTGGTGGGGTTTTGTCATCGTTATTGAAATTATATCAAAACCCAGCTGAAGCTTCAAGGTCAAAGCTATCATTAGCTAGTAGTGATGGATCACCGTCCCCCTCAAGAATGACAACTCCAACTGAGGATCATGAGGAATTTATCACTGATAAATCACTTGCTGGCCGTCTGAAGAATTTTGGCCACCACTCAAAGAAAAAAGTTGCCATTGATGAAGAGTCTGCTAAGGCGCATCGAAGAAATGCTTCATTTACTGATGCGGCTCAATATTTATCGCCAAGCTTCATGAAGAATAAGCAGAATGCATCAACATCTCAATTACCATCTTTCTCCAAGAACAGACCAAAGAACAAAAGGGGTAATTCATCAAATTTATTGAAATTCAAACGTGAGCAAGCCGAGGCAAGAATTACTGTTCATATTGCTGATATCCTACAAAGACAGCGTTTTATCATTAGAATGTGTAAAGCATTGATGTTATATGGTGCCCCAACCCATCGCTTGGAAGATTATCTAACAATGACTGCTCGCGTCTTGGAAATCGATGCTCAATTTATATATCTGCCTGGTGTCATGATTATCTCTTTTGGTGATGCCACCACTAGAACTTCAGAGGTTCAATTGGTTAGATGTGCTCAAGGTTTGAATTTGTACAAGTTGCATCGGGTTCACCGTATCTACAAACAAGTCATTCATGACTTGGTTGGTGTTGAGGAAGCTTCAACTGCCATCGATGAACTATTATCTCAAAAGCCATTGATCCCACCTTGGGCTTGTGTCATTCTATATGGTATTGGCTCATTGACTGTTACGCCATTTGCCTTTTCTGGCGGTTGGATTGACTTACCTGTTTCTTTCGGCATTGGTTGTTGTGTTGGTACATTGCAATATTTTATTGCTCCTAGATCAAATTTATACTCTAACGTCTTTGAGGTCACTGCCTCCATTGTTGTCTCTTTCATCGGTAGGGCCCTTGGCTCAATCAATGGTGCCAATATTTGTTTTTCCGCTGTGGTTCAAGGATCATTAGCATTAATCCTACCTGGTTACATCATCTTATGTGGTTCTTTAGAATTACAGTCTAGAAACCTGGTTGCAGGTGCTGTTAGAATGTTCTATGCAATTATATATTCATTATTTTTAGGGTTTGGTATTTCACTGGGTGCTGCTTTATACGGTTGGATCGATCATAGTGCAACTTCAGAAACTACTTGTTCGAGGTCATTAGATCCGAAGTGGAACATTCTTTTCGTTCCAGCATTTACGTTGGTGTTATGTTTACTAAATCAAGCGAAATGGTTCCAATTACCAATCATGCTGTTCATTTCATCTGTTGGGTACGTGGTCAATTATTTTGCATCTAAATACTTCTATGACTCAACTGAGTTTACCTCAGCAATGGGTGCTTTCGTCATTGGTGTGCTTGGTAACTTATACTCCAGAATTTGGAAAGGTTTGGCAGCTTCTGCAATGCTACCAGCGATTTTTGTTCAAGTTCCAGGTGGTATTTCATCACAGGCATCATTGTTAGCGGGTGTTCAGAATGCTGATAGACTAGTCTCCAATTCCACTGATATTTCTAATACTTCGAATACATCAGCATTGAGTTTTGGGGTTACTATGGTTCAAGTCGCTATTGGGATATCTGTTGGTTTGTTTGCAAGTACAATAGCAGTTTATCCATTTGGTAAAAAGAAGACTTCGGTTTTCACGCTATGAGGTTCATATTCAGTGTGCATCAGATTTTTTATATTAGAAGACATCCCAAGTTATATAGATGTCAATACAGAGTCTGATGTTTGATATCACAATCATCTTGGAAGGTTGTAGTCGTTAGAGTTTTGACCAGTTTGAACGTTGTAGATTTGTAGCATGACGTCATTGGACTCTCATTTTTATTTGAGATAGTTTGTTCGGCAATGTTCCCCAAAAAAATCTGTACCGACGGCATTTTAGCTTATATTATCTCGAAAATCTCAAGAGAATTAATATGAAGCTATTATGTATACAGAAATATTCTTCTTTCAAAAACAAAAAATGGGACTTAATTAACCAAGTGGAGTTAACTATACATAAACATTTTTATGTTGGATCCTAATTAAATATTAATTAGAGCTTTAGAATATGTTAGAACATCTAGAGCGCAGATGAATCTTAAAAATATATAGCTACGATTTCAAAACGGTCTTCACTTAAAACTGTGCGACAGGAGTTTAAGAAAGTTCTTATTACGTTCATGTGAGCTGCTTTAAAGAAAATGTGAGAAAAACCCAATCAATTTATCTCTCAGACCTAGCATCCATTGATGAGTTGTGCTACAGTGTATACCGGAAATTTGAGAAGAAATTTCGGCCGAACCGATAAAAGACGACCATTAAACTAATACACAAGTGGAGACAGAGACCTCTAAAGAGAGTGGTTGAGTCTAGAGAGAGAATAACATATAATAATCTATTATTATTTTAAGAAAAAAAAGCTACCTGGCTCTTTCAAGGGGTTATACCCGTGCAGTGGATAATAGGGTTTGTAAGAGATAAATTGAGTGGTGTTTATTAGTGTACCCAGTGTTAGCTCAAATGATGAATTACGTTGGACAGATCAAATTCAACTCACATCTTAAAAATCCACTCAATAGCCCTATAGATAGAGCAAAGGCAACCGAGAAGGATTAACTCTTAGCAGCCCCAGGTCATGATTAAATAATCATTTCCCTGTTTTGTGGTTCTTGAGCCTTTACACAAAAACAATCACTTCCCACCTTTCTTCATTTAAAATAGGCGCCGACCTCCAAAATTCCGCTAAATCACAAAGTTACTGTATAAGAAATCTCCTTTGTTCTTACTCCATCTTCCCACTTTGCTCAAGCTCCAGAAACTGCACTCATTCCTGCGTTTTTCCTCAGCGGCAGCGCTTATCTTGCACTCTATCCACATTTCACATTTTTTAGAGTCAACTTACAACTACGGCGGTTCATCCACTTTATGTTCTTCAACTTCTTCTATAACGTGTTCGTCAATTGTTTCTGCTGGGTCATCTTTAATATCTTCTATTTGAGAGAATACTATTTCCCACAATAAAATAGAGAATGGTTCATTTCAGCAACATCTACCCTTTCAAAGAGAATCGTCACTACTCGATATCCCCCAAGGTTGCACACCAAAAGCACCATGGCCGTAAGAATCACCCACAGCCATTTCAGCCACCTCCTGACATTGATACTCCACCTTTTTACCTGCCACTTTTAAAGTTCTCTAATAGGTACAAAGCTATCAGTAATATAGGTAATGGAAGCTTTGGAAGTGTGACATTAGCTAAGATCAATGTGGATTTGAACAATGGAGCCAATTTTAAGGCATTCAAGAACACTTTGCTTGAAAGAAATGACGACTACGTCCATGAAAATGTTTTCAACAAGAACTCTGGCTTGGTTGCCATAAAAAAAATGACAAAGAGGCTCCCCACTTTGAACGATTACACTAGAGTGAAAGAAGTGAGATTTTTACTTTCATTACCATATCACCGAAACATGGTCCAAATTTATGAAATGTTCATTGATGACACTGATTTCAAATTGCATATTGTTATGGAATGCTTAGATCAAAACCTATATCAATTGATAAAAGCAAGAAAGAATAACCACTTCAGTCAGTTTACACTAAGATCAATCCTATCCCAAGTATTGAATGGTATCCGTCATATCCATAGAAATGAATACTTCCATCGGGATGTTAAACCTGAGAATATCTTGGTATCTCCATCAAATAGATTTTTTGATCAAAACTACATGAGGTCTGAGCTGTTCAAGTATAAGGATAACTTCGTGGTAAAGATTGCAGATTATGGGTTAGCAAGACATATTGGAAACAAGAAGCCGTACACTTCATATGTTTCTACCAGATGGTATAGAGCACCTGAGATTTTATTGAGAAAGAAATGGTATTCAAGACCTGTTGATATCTGGGCATTTGGATCAGTTGCTGCTGAAGTTGCCACTTTTAGACCACTATTTCCAGGCTCCAATGAGCTTGAGCAGACATGGAAAGTTTTAGAAGTTCTTGGTACTCCCATGCCAGCGAACAATACTGATAACTCTTATTTCCCGTCATATGGTTATTGGGAGGAAGCAATTCATCTTTCCTCAAAGCTTGGCCTACAATTCCCGCAAATTAAATGTATTGATGTCACCAGTTTAATTCCAAGCGCTGAACTAAGACCCTTATGTGATGTGATCAGAGCGTGCTTAGCTTGGAATCCAGATACAAGAGCAGATGTTGAACAGCTCTGTCAAATGCCCTATTTCAGAAACACCTGTGTGGATGATTATGATTACCATAATTCAAGTTACTCACCCACAAGTCAAAATTTGTTCTCCCCCTTGAAGCCCTCGCTGAATATTTATAACTCGAAGTCAGAGAAGTTAAATGGCATTCCAGTGCTAAAGAAAGAGGCTCCACAATCGCTAATGAAGAGAGATACTTTGTTGCAAAATTTGAACAGTGATATGAGCGTGAATCATCCAGCATCACGAAGACGTCTATCAAATCTATCAACAAATGAAGTTAACCTTTCTTTTCTCTCTGAATTAAACTCTTTATCAACAGACCTGGGCCATTATCCAGATTATGATGATTCTACTAATCAACTTCTGCATAGGGTCAATGCCGAGCTAGAACTGACGATTCCACCACAACTAACAAGGAATAGCACTGATACAGAAAACGATGAAAATTTTGATATTCAGGAGAGAAATACTAGAAATCTACTTCAAATTAACAGGGGTGCTGGTAATGGGGAAAGAATAATCTTGGAAAACCTATCTTCTAATCCAAATATCGCTTCAGTTGAACCGGTTATTCAAGATGGCTCTTATTTGAACTCGCCAGGTGATAACAATCGCGATAAATACAGAGATGATTTGAAGAGTTATGCTTATGATGCACACGGAGATTATGAGGTAAGCTTTGCCATGGTGGACCAGGATGAACCTGATAGCGGCGAGTTTATCAACTGGAATACACTCCATAGTAACTCTGAGAGTCTTAAAAACCTGCATCCTTTGATCCATAATGGTTCGACTAAATCATCAGGCTCCTGTGAAACTTTAAATGACAGTTTATTGGGACTTTATGAAAGGGACCTATTTGCTAAAAATAAGGACTATTCTATGCAAGCGGAAGCAGAAATAACAGACAGATCTGACTTTTCAGAAAAGCTATATTCCAGATACAATTTGCGTCGTTTGGATGAGGATCCTGAAGGTTATTTTGGAGGTGATCTGTGCCTGATTGATGATTCGTTTGATTTCTGTTGATAGATATCGGATATTTAGCGAACTTTTGCATAGATCCATATTCAAGTAAATTAGCTTGTGCAATATGTCTACATTTCAAAAATCATAACAATCACATTAAATTCAAGAAGGTTACATTGGCCGTCTTCTTTCAAATGTAATAGCAAATGTTTATCATTCGCTAATGTAGTTTTGTCTGCTGCATTAAATGTATGATAAACTATCAAAAACAAATGATAATTTTTAAACCAAGTCCAATAATAATTAACAATAACAACACTATAAGTCAAATTCATGACACTCAACTGACCAAAGGATCACATTTATTAGTTAGGTTTCTTCTTTTTCTTATAGTCAGCAAAACTCAACTTCTTGACAGGTTTTGGGACCTGTTTAACATTGTTAACTTTCTCCAAATTGCCGTCATTCTTATCATCATTGAGAACCAGACTTAGTGGTATAGGCAGGTAGTCCAATTTATCCTCTTTGAACTCTAGTTTTCTCTTGTTCTTTAAATAGCTGTAAATGAATGGTTTGATATGAATCTCCGCCTCCTTGATACTAGAAGCGGAGATTACTGGCAAAGCAGTAATCTTGTCATTTGAGTCTCTCAAATTGGAAAATTCTCTATGTAATAAACGTTCTTGGATTGGAACATGTGGAGTATCTTTGGCTAACAGTTTCAGGCCAGAAGTATTGTTGCCCTTTCTTGTTGATCTGTAGATATGAGCACTAGCTTTCTTCACCTTTGATAATGCACATTCATTGTTCGAAGTACATGCACATTCAACAAATGTCAATATGGACTCCACGGACAGTACCAGTGACGGCTTATCAGTGTCATTTGTTTGATCGAATGTTGCTCCATCAATGATACCACGAATTGAATGATTTGGATCCCAGTTCCAGCCTATTGTTAATTCTGTGTTTGGTTTGATTGACTTTTTAGCAACAAGGAAGAATTTTACTGAACTGTTGGTAACTTTGACGACTTTAAGTTCAGAGTTTGGGTTGCAACTTCTTCTGGCAAATCTGGCCAAGTTACCTGAAAATCTAGCATCAATGACCAAGGGAGTATTCGGAATAAATGAGACTTGTGGTTTCTCAACACCCCATATCCTGTAGTGATTTCTTGAGTCTGAAATGTAACGCTCTTTGAAATTGATTTCACCTAAGTATTCTTCAATTAGGTCATCTTCTAGTAATGCTTCTTCAGTGAACAAACCAAGTTTACTGATACCATTGAACTTCTTGTTATTGACATCGGAGTAAGGTCTCACTTTAATCTTTGGCTTCTGCAGTTTTTCGTATTCCGTTGTGGAGATCTCCCTAAAAGTTGGCTCTTCTGATTTAAGTAAGTTGTTCACAAAGTTATAAACAAGTTCATCTTGGTAATCATAAGTTTCAAGGCCATAAAACAAGGCCAGGTGTGCATCTTTTGAGTTTGGAACCTCGATATCAGCTTCTTCCAAGTTCTTTCCATAGTTTGGTGGTTTAGGTTTACTTCTTTCCTTTATATCCTTTTCCCTATTACTATTAGATCGTTCTTCTATGGAATCTTTATTGTCATTTTCATTATTATTGTTATTATTATCCTTGCTTTTCTTCAGCAGGTCGATTCTATCTGCTTGAAGCTGCTTTGCCCTCTTGACATCAACTTTTCTAGGTTGACAAACGTTACATGAATAGTTCTCAGGGACATAATCTGGATCAATACCCATACAAACTGCATGTTGCCATCTGTTACAATTATCACATTGAATGGTAAAACCATCATCATCCCCTGATCCGCAGACACAGGTGATGATACCTAAATCTGGGTCAACAGCATAATCTTTGGAGAAGGAAGCCTCTTCAGGGGATGGATTTCTATTTCCTTTACGACTCCCTCTTTTAACATTCTTGTCTTCTTGTCTGTCATTATCCTCATTATCTTTCATAACTATATCATTAAGTTCATTTGCCTGTTTATCAGCGCTCTCTCTGATTGCTTGTGCTGTTTCTTTCAATGCATTGATATGGTCTTGTGAGATTTCATCAGCAGTGGCTTTTACAGCTTCTCTGACTTCAGCGGGACTGGATCTTAGATGTTCATCAATGGAGATAAGCTCATTACGGTCTCTACTCACGAGTGGGAGTGGAACACCAGCAGCAGCTGCAAGAGCAGCGGCTGCGACGATGGCCTTTTGGTTTTTGTCCTTTTCACCATCAGTAGAAGTACTGCCCGCAAGGGCGGCGATAGCCGGACCAGGTGAAGACATGTGTTGTGGGATATGTGAATGTAGTGATGCAGTATCTAGTGGAGGAGTGAGTTTCGAAGCTGATATGATTGGTGGGTTTGCAGGAGGTCTTGTCTGTTCTGGGGAAGAAAGATGCTGTTTCTCTTTCTCTTCAGCGTGTTCAGGTTCTTTGTTCGACACAGCACCGCTATGGAACATAAGCAACGTGGAAGCATCTTCAAGAAGGGATGAGCTTGTATCTTTTCCCACAGAGGGCTGTTCTATCGCAGATTTGGTTCCTTCAGTGGCCATGATTTTTCACGAGACACAATTGATGATCTTTCAGACTCCGAAGAGTTGGCGGCAATTTGGTAACAGTGGGTTATATCTCAACAAATCAAACGCTCTGAGGAGTGGCTGACGGGGGATTTGATGTTATTCTTTTGTATAAACAGAGTGGGTATCACGGAAAATGATTTGTCTTTAAACTGAAACAATGTGCGTTCCACATTAAACGAGGTCAACTTCAATGTTTTTGTTTTACATTTTAAACGAAGTCCAGAATTCTATCACGTGACAGATGAGCCCCCGGAAATCACATAAACAAACGGATACCGCGGGACGGTAGCACACGCGGCATTAATAATAGCATGGGCGACGTCAACGACGTCCCTGACAACGAGCTCGTTGTTGATCATGAGATTGATTTTTATCTAATACTTTGAGTTAGTTAACGAGCTGATCAATGCAAGGCTTACAGATTATACACGTTCCATATATAAATTTCCATAGCATAGATTGTTTCTATAAGTCTACAGAACAGACACAAGGTCCTCCAAAATCTGGTCACCAGTATCAAACTGAACCCTGTCCCACTTCGGCTTCTCGATAGAATCTTCCGAGGCTTGTACATGACCTATATAAGTAGGCTTAACCCATTTTTCTGCATCCTTCTCATAGTCCCAGACAGTTTTCAGATCTTGATCAGTTTGGAAATCTTTATCTGCCTTGATAGTCTTTTCTAATTCTTGAATTTCCTCATCTGCTTCATCTGACTCTTTATTATCAGCAATGACTTCCCTCATGACAGCCTTCCCATCCTTTCCTATAGTGATATCCAACACTCTTTTACCTCGTCCAGATAATTCTTTCTCTTTTGTTTCTTGCATTCTCAGTTGTTTTTGTTGCTTCTTTAATTGTAGAGCTTTTTCAACACCACTTGACCAGATGTTCAAGTTGGAACCTGTTGGCAGTTCAAAATCACTAGCTTGATCAATTATCTTTGTTCTTTCTGCGCTGTTTGCTTGAAAATTCAACAAGTTTTCCAAGCTCTTCTTGGCCTTTTGCAAGTCTGGATTGATGTATCTGGTCCGCTGGTCATATTTCAACTCCTTATCTTGTTCTTTAATCTGCTGCTGATCTTTTTCAGATTTCTTTGACTTCTCCAAATCTTTCTCCAGCTGGTTAAACAGCGACTCTTGATCTTTCCAAAAGTTAGAACCAGCAGCCATTGAAACTGTGAACTTCTTCTTTTTAGCCTTGGTAGTATTAGGATCTTGTTTACTCTCCTCAAGCTGAACTTTTTCCAATTCTAAGAGTTCAATAATCTGTTTCTTCTCTTCAGCATCGATGAGTTCTTTCCCACAAGATGAGCATGGTCTCAAACCTTCCTTAACGCAGATAATTTTACCACAATTTAAACAATTAGGAACAACATCGAACAATGGATGGATTCTAGCCATACAATTACAAACAGGGTTCCCACCTGAAGTGTCAGTGACTTCCAATTGTTTCAAGATCTCTTCCAGATCTTTCAAATTGTCCACTTTATTTTGTTTTTCTCTCTTTTGGGATTGTTTGGACTGTGGTTTGGCCTTCTTCTCAAGTAATTGTGAAGTTGATGTGGCAGTTGTACTATTCTGGAGTCGTGTCCTACTTTGGATTTTGGGTTTTAGCTGACCTGGTGCGGTAGTAACCCATGGATTTCTTTGATTTCTCTTTTTAGGTTCCTCTTTTGTTGTGAATAATGTGATAAAGTCTAAAGCAGCTGGAGATTCGCCTAAAAGACCAATCCAGTAATCTGCAATGGCACTATGTGTGGGAAGCGAATGGGCATTAGAGATCATTTGAGAAAGGGAATCCTCATCAAGAGGCAAAATTTCGGACAGTTGCCTCACCAGAGTTTTCTTATCAACCATTTGCCACTGAAGGTACTTAGTGTGATACTCATCTTGGATGCCTGTGATTTTTTTTTAATTATAAGCGAAATTCGAAATACAAGTAGAAATCTACCTAAGAATTAAATAGAAACAGAACAAATGTCTGATTCAAACCTTCTGGACCGCATATCGAAGCTTCGAGGTATGTTCATTTACAATAAAAAGTTAACATCCCATATTTCTCCAGAGTGGACAGCAACATATACTGACAGTTTGACAGGCTCAATTAACAATCACAAACAGGCAAAAGAAATCACTAATAATGCTCCAATCCCGGCTTATTCTACCAGGTCCCGCGGGAGAGGCCGTGGATCATATAGAGGTTACGCGACAAGACTTGGTGGGATCAAGAACAAAACGTTGATCGTAGATCACAAAGCTAGCAATTCGGATTATGTCTCGCAGATAACAACAGGTGGAAAAAAATGGATCAATAGGGCTGTTTATGAAGAGGAGTTACAGAGACATTCAATGTCGAAAGAGGAGAAGCAAAAGGCCCATCTTGATGCCAAAGCAAGAATTCAAAGACAGAAACTGGAAATCAGAATTTCAAGGAATAGAGTTAAACTGGACCTTTGTGATCGCTGTTTGATTAACGGAGACTTGTATTCTATTGCCAGATTTGGTGCTAAGCTAGTTGTTCTTAATCCACCAAGGGATCTATCTACAAAAGAACTGAATTGGAATGGATATACTTACACAAAGTTGAAAAATGGAAATCTCAAGCTAAAAAATCAGAAGGTCTTTCTAAAGGAACCATGTCGTTACTTCCAGAAGACGGGTGAGTGTTCTAGAGGAGACACTTGTAAGTACACTCATAACAAGTCCAAGGTTGCCCTTTGCAGAAGATATATCAGATCGCGGTGTACTAAAGAAGACTGTAAGATGGCTCATGAATTTACAGAGTTTAATACCCCAATTTGCCATTTTTATCTCAAACAGTCGTGCAGAAATGAGAACTGTCCTTTCTTACATGTGAATCCAGAGCTGGAACTCGTTTGTCGTCCATTTGCTATTGGTGGTTATTGTTTTCGTGGGAAGAATTGTAAATTTATTCATAGTTTTGAATGTCCAGATTTCCAATTAACAAGAGAATGTCCTAGGGGTAAAGGTTGCCGTTTGATCCATTCTGAGAAGGACAATTTAGATGCTAAGTTGACGTTCAATACATTGGATCCAGAGTATTATCAATTACCGAACTTGACTGAACTCGGTGATATTCATAATGATCCACGAATTCAGAACCATGAGGTCAATGAGGAGGATTATTACTCTGATGACGAAGACGAAGATGAAGACGAAGATGAAGAAGATTTTGATCCAGAGTCCGAACTTAGTATCCAAGCGGGTGAAAATGATTCTTTAAAGGTTAATGCTGACTTTATTCACTTTTGAGGTTATTCATACAAACATATACAGGGCATATAGAGCTGATTCGCGGTGACTAAGCAAAGTATTTCCTTGTAACTAGAGGTTGATAAGTGGGAGAGAGATAAGAACAAGCCTGTGATCTAGTAGGCAGAGAGATGAACAGTACACAGATATGAAAGATCAAACAATGGTGTAGTCCTATTCAGTGCTCTCTACAACCTACTCATTTGAGCCCTAAGAAAACATTCGGCAAAAACCTCTGAAAATTTTTCAAATTCGGGCGAAAAAAGTATAAAAGGCTGCGATGCCCACAAATTTCTGCGAAATCTTTTTCTTTTCCAAAAGGGTATCATCAGTAGTGGTTATACTATCTCATATTAAGATATATAACATATACACTCGGGGGATGTCTGACTTCTGTTGGCTCCCCCTAGAAACCTAGTATGGCCTTTGTGATTCGTTATTAGATATTTCAAGGTTTCATACGCATCAGCTAAATCTTTCATTGACTTTCTTAACAGGTTAGCCACAATGAAGATTTCGTTTCGGTTTCTTAGAAAAAATGGGCTTTATGGATCGGTGTGATGGTGGTTGTGCTCTGTGCTTAAGGTGCCGAGAATCACAAACTACCCCTGCTCTCATGATGCTACAGATGTTTCCCCTTATATAGTTATTTTTTTGTGTATACAAATTCTACCCATGATAACATATCATGTATTTCCTCCTTCGTAAACCTACTACTACTAATGATACCTGACTTTCTAAAACCTTTCATTAAACCATATTATATATACACGAGTCATGATGCAAAATATACCATTGAAGCACAGAAACAAAACCGATTAATGTTTAGTCTCTGATTCATTCGGTTGTTGAGTTTTGCCTTCAGTGCTAGTAGTACTAGCAGCACCTGCAGCACCTGCAGCAGCAGCTTCAGCTTCTTTGGCCTTCAATTCCGATTTCAATTTTTCAGCAGCCCAATAGATCTTGGATTGGAGATAAAACGAATTAGCCTTCTCTTTGGAATTGACATCAAACAAATAATTATACTTCTCGTCCACCTTATCCAATGTAATACCACCACTCTTTAAGTCCAAATCAAGGATTTGGGCAGATTCTTCTAATGATATACCCATATCACGACATTTGTTGGCCGCAGCGGTGGCACTTTGTTTGGACGTCTGTGTTGCAGCTTGACGGTAGGCTTCAGTGAATGCCCTACCAAACACTTTGGCACCTGTGAACACAACTTGAACTAATAACCTATGAGCCTGTTGTTAGATGCGTTAATAACTATATCTATGTCTCAAATCACTGATAAAAGGAACCAGGACGAAAAAGCATTAGTGAAAAGAAAAAACTTACCATATCTTAACAATAATCCAAATACTGTCACTATCGAGTATTACTATGGATGAACACAACCACAAATTAAACCAAATGATTTACTTTTTCTCGAACAATTCCCATCGATTTGATGCATTTTTTTTTTCTTTGGGAATAAAATTAAAAAGAACTATTATTACGTAATCTCGACTGGGTTCCTTTTATGTTTATATCCGAGGAAAAATCTGACCGGAAGTCGGGGCAAGATCGTCAATTTTATAGTTGTAGTACACAGACAAGTTGAGCTGTATTGAAATTTTGGGCAGTGTATTGGGATATTTCCATTAATCTCTCGGGCGTTATTCAAGGGTTTACCTTCACTTTAAACATTATCATTTTTTTTACCATACATACAGTCACCCATACCCTGATCCTACAAAAAACTTACGAGAAAGGGACACGCTTTATGACCAAAAAATTAGCAGCACAAGAGAAGATCAATAGAAGGCCCATTTCCAGAGCTTGCAAGTTCTGCCATCAGAAACATCTCCAGTGTGACCCTGGGAGACCATGCAAAAACTGTATAAAGCGTGGGATTGCTGATACATGTGAGAATGTTCAGAGGAAGAAGGCGAAGTATCTCACTGATGCTGGCGTGGGTGGGGTTAAAAGATCTAGATCAAAGAGTCCCTTGGAGAAAGATATAAAAGAAGAAGTGCCTATTATCACAGAAGAGACAAATAATACAAACCTTCAGTTGCACTCTGTGTCTGTGAGCTACGCACCAATCTTACCTAATGATGGTGATGACAAGAGTTATGATTTACCGTTACAATTCAACGTGAATACCCCAGGTTCGACAGGGTCGTCAATTCAAAGAAATAAAATCCGAAATACAGGTGGTGGTGGGGTAGATTATGAGTCCTCCCCAGATGTATTCTCATCGTTATTTGCTAATCAAGAATATGCACAACTGGCTGATTTATTGGATAACAACTCAATTAATTCTCCAGGTCAGTCTTCCACACAGAATAATGCTGCCGAGTTTCATAATGCCGAATTCAGAACATCATTCCAAACAGATCAAAACACCAGACCTTACATTTCTTTGTCTGATAACTCAACACATAATGCTTCTGAACCAAATACCCTAGTCAATTCTTCGATGCCCTATTATACCAGCCCCTTGATTCTCAGACATTTGATTAAACAACCAGAAGATGTCTATAACACCCCAATACAACCACACAATTACCCTAAAGCCTATCATGCTTTATTGGACTATTTAAAGACGAGGTTTAAGAAGGAACAATTGATAACAATAGCAAAATCTATGGCCGAGTATCGTCCTAGCTTCATCGCAGCTACGAGATCATTGGTGGAGATGGACTTGTTGTTTGCAGAGAGGTCATTCCAGCGGTCGCTACTAGAATATGAATCAATGTCCTCACTCTCTTCAAGTCCAACTATCATGTGGAGAAGGACTGGTGAGATCGTGGCTGTCTCCACGGAGTTCTCTTCACTAACATCTCATACCAAGACTGAATTACTATCAAAACGGACCTTCATTATTGAGCTAATGGATGAGAAATCCGCATTGGACTATTTCAAATTATTCAGCTCTGTGGCGTTTGGTGACTTAAACGGTGTCATCATCACAGAATGCACATTATTGAGTCCCAATGGCGAAGAGATCAGATGTGCTTCGACATGGACGGTGAAGAGAGATGTGTTTGATATTCCTATGCTTGTTGTGGGACAGTTTCTACCGATCCTACAGGTTAGATAGTGTTATACGATTATTTATTAAAAGTTAATTTTACAACTTAAAAAATGAGTAAAGACTCCTTTTTGGATTCTCGCAAACTCATTCTATAATCCTTTTTGCGAACTCTCTGATTGCGTTTCTTGCGTTTCTTGCGTTTCCCACCTTCCACCCCGCTGAGGCCTACTTTTCGAGATATATCGCTTCACGGTTTTTTGATACATAAGCAAATCATGTTTAATCAAAAATCAAGGACCTAAATATTTGTTAGATATTTCAAATTATAAGTGTATCTGTTGATTCCCGATTCTATCTCATAATTTCACTAGTTAAACTCTACACTGTCGTAGCTTAATGAATTTACCAACATTATAGGAGCAACTACCCAGAACTCTATTACATAAGCACGGCCCAACAGAATTCAAATTCGGTTATATGTAACTTTTGTTTACACAAATTTTATCCGATTAAGCCTCTCTTTGTTAACTCATATGAGAGGGCCTTCTATTGTTTTGAAGTGTCTTATTTTGCCTCTTTATTAGGGTATCATTTTTCCTGGTTGGGAAAATTATAAAAATTAGATTGAATAATAGTACTGTGGTAGGTACAAATTACAAGAGGAAAACCTTCTGTACTTGTCCTGTACTTGTGCAGCATGGCTTTAGAAGATTTTGCCTTTATTATCCGGTGTTTCCCCAGATGTCTCTGTGACAGCTCTTCCAATCATGTTGATGGACTCCCATATACCCCTTTTCACCGAAAACGAAGCTTAAGTGCTGAACATTCCTCGAGTTATATTCTTCGATATCTCTCGTTTAATGTGTCATTTCTCGTAAATTTCAGGTACTCTTGAAAAATGGTTGTTAACTTGACCGAAAAAAACATGGCAGATATTATTTGTGAGATAATTAGAGGCAAGTAAATAATAAAAAAGATATCATTAATAAAAATTTCAAAAGTTCCTATAAACTTTCGAAATTAATCAGGAGATTGATTATCATTTAGGTCTTCCAATCATCATGCAGTGCTCAAAACTTTGAAGCCAATGACCAATCATTTCATTGGCTTGTCGCTGTGCAAGATGCAGACGCTCACACTTTTCGGGAACCATTGAGGGGGCAATGATGCCTAGGATGATTCATAAAATTTGAACAAGGGGTTGCTATTGTTAATAAGATACCTTGCACTGACATCTCCTTAAAAAAAAGTCAAAAAAAGAACAAAGCTACAAGGCTCGGGTAGTCGTAGAAGAAATACATACAGACGTTATGATTGGCGACAAAACTCTAAGTTTTTTTTGAAAAGAGAAGATGATTACGACTGAGAAGATACAATCTGGAACCACATAAATTCTGAAAATAGTGGGTCATAGTGATTGTTTTAATGACTTACAGAATTTTTTTTTGAATCGGAATCAACATGATTTCAGTACAGCTGGTATAGCATAAATCTGTTCCAGATTTCAAGCAGACAAGAACTTATATATTCGTTTTGCATTAACGTCTTCAAAAAGGAACTGATGCTGCACGATTTGAGGAAGTTTTTTTTTTCTCCCAGCCATATTCCTAAATTTTGCAGCCTATAGTTGAGATATCATTTACAAAACACAATCAGGGCTTTGGATTTGAAGAGATTCTACAAAGTTATTACGATATTGATTGATAATATCGCAAGTGCTGAATAAATCTATGTTTCGGAGTCAATAAGAGAAAGTTCTACTGATGACGAGGTCAAGAGTCTCAATATTCCTATGACCCTGAGTAGTTGAGTTAGTTTTATGGTTTTCAACTGGAGGGAACGTTATTGCTTTATTCCTCAGCAGTGCTATTACTGAGCTGAGGAGAATTTTATTTCCACTGAAGAAGTTATATCTCGCCGTGGCAGGAGGTAATAACAGGTTAAACTGATGGTAAATTCTCAAATGCCTTCAGAAAGACTGTTTTGAGCTATGTACTCAAAATCTTATGTCCACGAGGTGTACTTGTCGATGAGCAGTATGTGATTTTTTCAATCAAATTGGGAAATAAAGTTGGTCACAACCGGTATTGATGGCGTTGGAGCTCCACGACTGTGTTCTTTTGTTTGAGATTAATAAGTCTAAGGAATGAAGTATGCTATCATTTTCTATCATTCAATGCGGGCTCTTTTGAAGAAATTGATAATGAATAAGAAGAAACAGCTATTAGATGTTCTGAAGGACATTAAGAGATGGTCAGTCAAGAAAAAAAGAAATCAATAAGCATATTTTCCATGTTCAACTGGAGAATCATCTGTTAATAATAGCAGTACTACTATCCGTTCGCATGCTGGACTGAACCATTGAGAGAAGTTAGTGAAAAGAATATTCAAAATATATCAACATGTTAACAATATCAGAAGAAAGCTAATTTTAACATCGTACTTCGATATTCAGGAAGTAATCTTTTGACTTTTGGTCTTCAAGATTGACTGGTTATTGCTTGAAATTATTTTAGGAGAGAGATCTTGTAAGCATCATAAGATATCAAAATCATACAAAGAACTGGGAATGAGGTTATGGGGGTTATTTTAATCTGATTATAATGTGCCTTTATGTGTCAAATGTGGTCCCGTACCAGAATCTCGAAAATTTCTGTTTTCTGAAAAAATTTTCCAGCTAATAAAGAAAAATACAAAGAGAAGAAGAAGAGAGCATACATCTCAAAGAAAGAGTTGTTGAACACGATTAATTAACTCAATAATGACCGATAAGGATTCCTCTGCCACAGACAAGAACTCATTGCCATTCTCTGAGCAGCATTATTTCTCCTCTTATGATCATTTTGGGATCCATGAGGAGATGTTGAAGGATCAAGTTAGAACATTGTCATATCGTCAAGCCATCTTGAAAAATAAAGAGTTATTTAAGGATAAGATTGTGCTTGATGTTGGTTGTGGGACCGGTATTTTATCAATGTTTGCCGCACAAGCTGGTGCTAAGCACGTTTTGGCTGTTGATATGTCCAATATCATTGAGATGGCGCAAAAGATTGTTGATTTGAACGGGTTTAGTGATAAAATTACTTTAATTAAGGGTAAATTAGAAGATGTTGTTTTACCTTATGATAAAGTTGATATCATTATTAGTGAATGGATGGGATATTTTTTGTTATATGAATCAATGTTAGATTCTGTGTTATATGCTAGAGATAAATATTTAAAACCACAAGGGTTGATCTTCCCAGACAAGACCACCATTAACATTGCAGGTATTGAAGATGGAGCTTATAAAGATGAAAAAATCCATTATTGGGAAAACGTTTATGGGTTTGATTATAGCCCCTTTATTGAAATTGCAATGTCTGAACCATTGGTTGATATTGTGGAGAATAATGCTGTTGCTACTACCTCAGCTCAATTGATTCATATCGATATTAATACAGTGAAATTAGAAGATTTGGCTTATTTCAAGAGTTTCAAATTGAAAGCCACTAGGGATGAATTAATCCATGGGTTAGTTGCTTGGTTTGATATTTGGTTTCCTTTTGGGGATAAAAAAAACCAAGTTTTTTTCTCTACAGGACCTCATGCTAATTATACACATTGGAAACAAACTGTCTTTTATTTGCAAGATGTTTTAGATGTTAAGAAAGATGAAGAGATTGAATTGAGTCTTGCTAACCGTCCTAATAAGGTGAACCCTAGAGAATTGGACGTTGAGATTGAATACAAATTCCAAGGTGATGATTATAGAAGGGCAGAACATAAGCAGAATTTCTTCATGCGTTGAGTGTGTTCCGAATATATAAATAGTTAATTAAATAATATTGTTTTTGCTATTAAATCATCATTTTTAATCATTAAATCATCATTTTTGCATAAAAGATTTTTTTTTATCTTTTTTTGTTTTATTTGCATTTTCGGTAAAAACAGATCAAAACAAAACAAAACCAAAAAGAACCAAAAAAAACCAAAAAAACACGAATTTTTTATTTAATTTTTTGTGTAGAAAATTCAAAAATGTTGAGCTTTTTTTTCATGTTTGTTTATTGACGTAATTAAAAAAATTCGCGGTTTGTTTGGTTTATTTTTTTGTTGTTGAGTTGAATTTTGTTTGTCTTTGTTGGGTTTGAAAATGGTTTTTAAAAGGTTAAAAGAATTAAAAGAGAAGAAAATGAGAGTTGTTTGAAATAAATTTTTTGAATCTTTTTTTTTTAAAAAAAAAGAGAGAGTAGAAGTTATCGTGAGTATTGAATTGGGGTATGGCAGTGGGGGGCGTATGGTCTTAGCGAAAGAGTGAAGGAAGGGACGAGGCAGGGACCAGGGACCAGGGACCAGGGACCAAGGTAGAAGAAAGCAAAGAGAAAAAAGGTGATGAGATACATCGGGAACATCACCCAATTTGAATTTTTTTATGTGCGGTATTCTCAATTGAGGACCATGAGTAAGGGCATCTCCTATGAAAATGTTCAATTGAAACTAATACGCAGTAAAAGAGAGTTAGATTCAGATTGTGAATGTGTGATAGATTGAAGAAGGATTTTTATCACAGTTAGAGTGTGCCCAATGCCAGTGTTTACCCTTGGTCCAAAGACCGAGAGGGGCGATGATCGGTGATAAATGAGAATAGAGGAAAGAGGAAAGTGGAAAGGGAAATAAAGAGTGAAATATATGATCAACTCTCAACTCCCAAATACAGTCCCGTGACCAATTGGCTGCCACCGATTTCCCTTTGCATGGATTGCATTGTTGGGATCATTAAAAAAAACGCGAAAAACAGCCAATTTTTCACTTCAACTTCACTCTCCATTTCCCTTTGCTTTATTGAACCCTGTCAAAATATTATCACCCCCCTCCCTTCTTCTCCCTTCTCCCTTCTCCCTTCTCCCTTCTTTAACTAAGACCCTAATATACCGCCATTGCTTCTGTCTGCTGAATGGCTTACCAAGATTCAATTACTAACAGCAACCGTGTCCAGAATACTTTCTTCTTTTTGGAATCGTCCTCTCAACTCGTTTGTTCTTCACAAAGGGACTCATTCCCATTTTAAGAGATCAATTGCCCATTTTAAACCCAAAATGAGTGAAGAAAACCTGTCTGAAGTCGGTATTACCAATGATAAGAACAATAATAACGTGGATTTCTCATCCTTACACAAAGAATTGCCCCCATATTTTTTGGGTCTTAACACGATAGACGTTGCCGAAGAATCCCCATTGAAAACATTTGTTAAGGAACATGGTGGTCATACGGTCATTTCAAAAGTTTTGATTGCTAACAATGGTATTGCTGCCGTTAAAGAAATCAGATCTGTTAGAAAATGGGCTTATGAAACATTTGGTAATGAGAGAACTATTCAATTCGTTGCTATGGCCACCCCTGAAGATTTGGAAGCTAACGCTGAATATATTAGAATGGCTGATCAATATGTTGAAGTACCAGGTGGTACTAATAACAATAACTACGCCAATGTTGAATTGATCGTGGATATCGCTGAAAGAACTGAAGTTGACGCCGTCTGGGCTGGTTGGGGTCACGCTTCAGAAAACCCAGAATTACCTGATCAATTGGCAGCTTCAAAGAGAAAGATTTTATTCATTGGTCCTCCAAGTTCTGCAATGAGATCTTTAGGTGATAAAATTTCTTCTACCATTGTCGCTCAACATGCTGAAGTCCCATGTATCCCATGGTCTGGTACAGGTGTCAGTGATGTCGTTGTTGATGAAAAGACAAATTTGGTTACTGTTAGTGATGAAACTTATGCTAAAGGTTGTGTTACTTCCCCAGAAGAAGGTTTACAAAAGGCTCATGAAATTGGATTCCCTGTTATGATTAAAGCATCTGAAGGTGGTGGTGGGAAAGGTATCAGAAAAGTTGACGATCCAAAGGATTTCGTATCTCTATATCATCAAGCTGCTAATGAAATTCCTGGTTCTCCAATCTTTATCATGAAATTGGCTGGTAATGCTAGACATTTGGAAGTTCAATTGTTAGCCGATCAATATGGTAAAAATATCTCCTTATTTGGTCGTGATTGTTCTGTTCAAAGACGTCATCAAAAAATTATTGAAGAAGCTCCAGTCACCGTTGCTAAACCTGATACTTTCACCAAAATGGAAAAAGCTGCCGTTAGACTAGGTAAATTAGTTGGTTACGTCTCAGCTGGTACTGTCGAATATTTATATTCTCATGCTGATGATAAATTCTATTTCTTAGAATTAAACCCAAGATTACAAGTTGAACATCCAACGACTGAAATGGTTACAGGTGTCAACTTACCTGCTGCTCAATTGCAAATTGCTATGGGTATTCCATTACACAGAATCAAAGATATCAGATTATACTATGGGGTTGATCCACATACCTCAACTGATATTGATTTCAACTTTGAGAACCAAGATTCATTAACCACTCAAAGAAGACCAATTCCAAAGGGCCATTGTACAGCTTGTCGTATTACTTCTGAGGATCCTGGTGAAGGTTTCAAACCATCTGGTGGTTCTTTGCATGAATTGAATTTCAGATCATCATCAAATGTTTGGGGTTATTTCTCTGTTAAAAACCAAGGTGGTATTCATTCATTCTCAGATTCTCAATTTGGTCATATTTTTGCCTTTGGTGAAAATAGACAAGCCTCGAGAAAACATATGGTTGTTGCATTGAAGGAATTATCTATTAGAGGTGATTTTAAAACAACCGTTGAATATTTGATTAAGTTATTAGAAACAACCGATTTTGAAGATAATACCATCACTACTGGTTGGTTAGATGAACTGATTTCAAAGAAATTGACTGCTGAAAGACCTGATCCAACTATTGCTACAATTTGTGGTGCCGTCACTAAAGCCCACATTGCTTCTACTGAAGCTCGTCAACAGTTTATTGCATCATTGGAAAAAGGTCAAGTCCCATCAAAGGATCTATTGAAGACCATTTATCCAGTTGAATTTATTTATGAAGGCTACAGATATAAGTTCACTGCCGCTCAATCTGCTATTGATAGATACACTCTGTTCATTAACGGATCTAAAGTTGAAGTTGGTGTAAAGGACTTATCTGATGGTGGGTTATTAATCGCAGTTGATGGTAAATCTCATACTGTCTATTGGAAGGAACAAGTTGGCGCTACTAGATTATCTGTTGATTCAAAGACTTGTGCTTTGGAAGTTGAAAATGATCCAACTCAATTGAGAACTCCATCCCCAGGTAAATTGGTTAAATATTTGGTTGAAAATGGTGAACATGTCATCTCTGGGCAACCTTATGCTGAGGTTGAAGTTATGAAAATGCAAATGCCCTTGATTGCCCAAGAAAATGGTATTGTTCAATTAGTTAAGCAACCAGGTTCGAATGTTCAAGCTGGTGATATCTTGGCCATCTTAGCTCTAGATGACCCATCAAAAGTTAAACATGCTTTACCATATGAAGGTGTTTTACCACAATATGGTGCACCAACTGTTCAAGGTACCAAACCAGTTTATAAATACAGATTGTTGTTGTCTACTTTGGAAAACACTTTAGCTGGGTTTGATAACCAAGTTGTCATGAATGCTACTTTGCAGAGTTTGATTGAAGTGTTGCGTGATCCATCACTACCATATTCTGAATGGAACCAACAGATCTCAGCCTTGCATTCAAGATTACCTGCTAAACTAGATGCTGATTTCACTTCTGTTGTTTCACGCTTCCAACAACGTAATGCTGAATTCCCAGCTAAACAATTGGCCAAATTAATTGAAAAGACTGCTGCCTCTGGTGAAGTTGATGGTTTATTCTCTCAAGTTGTTGCTCCTTTAACTGACATTACTCAACGTTATGCTGAAGGTTTAGCTCATCATGAACATCAAGTCTTTGTCAACTTGTTGAATGAATATTATGAAGTTGAAAAATTGTTCACCGGTCATAATATTAGAGAGGAAGATGTCGTTTTGAGATTGCGTGATGAAAACAAATCTGATTTAACTAAAGTTGTCAACACTGTATTGTCTCATTCAAGAGTCTCATCAAAGAATAACTTGATCTTGGCTATCTTGAAGCATTACCAACCATTGTCTCAACAAAACTCTGATATTGCTGATGCTATTCGCCCATCTTTGAAGCAAATTGTTGAATTGGAATCAAGAGCTACTGCTAAAGTTTCATTAAAGGCTAGAGAAATCTTGATCCAATGCGCTCTGCCATCAATCAAAGAAAGATCTGACCAATTGGAACACATCTTGAAGACTTCAGTTGTCAAAACTTCTTATGGTGAAGTTGGTGGTACGCATCGTGAACCTCAATTGGATGTTTTGAAGGATGTTATTGACTCTAAGTACGTTGTCTTTGATGTCTTGACCCAATTCTTGGTTCATCCAGATCCATTTGTTGCCGCTGCTGCTGCCGAAGTTTACATTCGTCGTGCTTATCGTGCTTACAATGTTGTTGGTTCTTTGACCTACCACAACGCTGCAAATGAATTACCAATTGTCGAATGGAAATTCCAATTACCAAGTTTTTCCAATGCCGCCTTCAACGCTGTTCCTCAAGCTAAAAGTGGAGCTTTTGGTAAATCCAACATGGGTAGAGCCGTTTCAGTTTCAGATTTGACCTTCATCTCCACCGATGACTCTCAACCATTAAGAACTGGTGTCTTGATCCCAGCTCATCATTTGGATGATGTCGATGAATTGTTGGCTAAAGGTTTGGAGAAGATTCCACGTAAGCACGAATCATCATCATCTTCAACTCGCGGCCCTGCCCCAGATAGATCGTCAGCTGGTTCTCAATCTGTCTTGGCCAATGTTGCCAATGTTGTCATTTCAAATGCCGCTGGATTTGACTCTGAAAAGGAAATTTTGGCTAAATTGAAAGAAATCCTGACTGATGCTAAAGATGAACTGGTTGCTACTTCTATTCGTCGTATCACTTTTGTCTTTGGTTCTACTGATGGTACTTACCCAAAATACTATACCTTTAGGGGTCCTGCTTATGAAGAAGATGAAACCATTCGTCACATTGAACCATCATTGGCTTATCAACTGGAATTAGGAAGATTATCAAACTTTAACATTAAGCCTGTCTTCACTGATAACAGAAACTTACATGTTTATGAAGCTGTTGGTAAGAACTCTCCAGTTGATAAGAGATTCTTCACTAGAGGTATTATTAGAACTGGTCGTATTCGTGATGACATTACTATTCAAGAGTATTTGACTTCAGAAGCCAACAGATTGATGTCAGATATTTTAGATGCCTTAGAAGTCATTGATACTTCCAATTCTGATTTGAACCATATCTTCATCAATTTTTCAGCGGTGTTCAATGTCTTACCAGAAGATGTCGAAGCTGCATTTGGTGGGTTCTTGGAAAGATTTGGTAGAAGATTATGGAGATTACGCGTTGCTGCTGCTGAAATTAGAATCATGTGTAACGACCCAAAGACTGGTGTTCCATTCCCTTTGAGAGCTATGATTAACAATGTTTCTGGTTATGTCATTAAGTCCGAATTATATGTTGAGGTTAAGAATGCTCATGGTGATTGGGTCTTTAAATCAATTGGCACCCCAGGTTCAATGCACTTGAGACCAATTTCTACCCCATATCCAGCCAAAGAATCGTTACAGCCAAAGCGTTACAAGGCTCACTTGATGGGTACCACTTATGTCTATGATTTCCCAGAATTATTTAGACAAGCTACTTTATCACAATGGGCAAGATATGCTCCAAATGCCAAAATCCCAGAAGATTTCTTCCAATCTACTGAATTGATCTTGGATGATTCTGATGAAATTACTGAAGTTTCAAGAGAGCCAGGTGCCAATGTCATTGGTATGGTTGGTTTCAAATTGTTTGTCAAGACTCCGGAATACCCAAGAGGTCGTCAAATCATCATTGTTGCTAATGATATCACTTACAAGATTGGTTCTTTTGGTCCTCAAGAAGATCACTTCTTCAACAAGGTTACTGAGTTGGCTAGAGAATTGGGTATCCCAAGAATCTACTTATCTGCTAACTCTGGTGCTAGAATTGGTATTGCTGAAGAATTAGTTCCATTATATCAAGTTGCATGGAATGAACCAGGTAACCCAGATAAAGGCTTCCAATACTTGTACCTGAACCAAGATGGCTTAGATCAATTAGAAAAGAATGGTGGGACCAAGAACGTTGCCACTGAAAAGATTGTTGAAAATGGTGAAACTAGATACGTTATCAAGGCTATCATTGGTGCTGAAGATGGTTTAGGTGTCGAATGTTTGAGAGGTTCTGGTTTAATTGCTGGTGCCACTTCAAAGGCTTACAAGGATATCTTCACTATCACCTTGGTGACTTGTAGATCAGTCGGTATTGGTGCTTATTTGGTCAGATTAGGTCAAAGAGCTATTCAAATTGAAGGTCAACCAATTATCTTAACTGGTGCTCCAGCTATCAACAAATTGTTAGGTAGAGAAGTTTATTCTTCAAACTTGCAGTTAGGTGGTACTCAAATTATGTACAACAACGGTGTTTCGCATTTGACTGCTTCTGACGATTTGGCTGGTGTTGAAAAGATCATGAACTGGCTATCATATGTTCCAGCTAAACGCAACATGCCTGTTCCAATTTTGGAAACAGCTGATTCATGGGATAGGGACGTTGACTATGCTCCAACTCGTGGGGAATCTTATGATGTTAGATGGATGATTGCTGGTCGTGAATCTGACTCAGGTTATGAATCAGGTTTGTTCGATAAAGATTCCTTCCAAGAAACTCTTAGTGGTTGGGCTAAAGGAGTCGTTGTTGGTAGAGCAAGATTAGGTGGTATTCCATTCGGTGTTATTGGTGTTGAAACTCAAACCGTTGAGAACTTAATCCCAGCTGATCCAGCTAACCCAGACTCTACTGAGCAATTAATCCAAGAAGCTGGCCAAGTCTGGTATCCGAACTCTGCCTTCAAGACTGCTCAAGCTATCAATGATTTTAACAACGGTGAGCAATTACCATTGATGATCTTAGCCAACTGGAGAGGTTTCTCAGGTGGTCAACGTGATATGTATAATGAAGTTTTGAAATATGGTTCATTCATTGTTGATGCATTGGTCGACTTCAAACAACCAATCATTACTTACATTCCTCCAACTGGTGAATTGAGAGGTGGTTCGTGGGTCGTTGTTGACCCTACCATTAATGCTGATATGATGGAAATGTATGCGGATGTTGAATCAAGAGCCGGTGTCCTGGAACCAGAAGGTATGGTTGGTATTAAATATAGACGTGAAAAGCTGATTGCTACCATTTCAAGATTAGATAAGACTTATGCTGATTTGAAGGCTAAATTATCTGATCCATCGTTATCATCTGATGAACATTCTAAGATTTCCGTTGAATTAGCTGAACGTGAAAAGAAATTATTACCAATCTATCACCAAATTTCAGTTCAATTTGCCGATTTACATGACAGATCTGGTCGTATGTTGGCTAAAGGTACTATTAGAAAAGAACTAGAGTGGGTTAACGCACGTCGATTCTTCTTCTGGAGAATTCGTCGTCGTTTGAACGAAGAATATTTGATCAAACGTATTGGTGAAACCTTACCTCAGGCCACTAGAATTGAGAAAGTTTCAAGATTGAGATCATGGTACGCTCCAACACTTAACAGTGAAGACGATAAAGCTGTTGCGAACTGGATTGAAGAAAACCATGAACAATTGGATGCTCTAGTTAAACAATTAAAGAGTGAAGCTTTTGCCCAGAACATTGCTCATTTGATCAGAAACAGCCATGATTCTGCCATTGATGGCTTAGCTGAAGTTATTGGTTTACTGTCTACTGAAGACAAGGAGAAAATCTTGAAAGGTTTGAAATAGATTGATCCTTTTGCATTGCTAGAACTCTAGGTGCTCATTGAAATGGTATCTAAAGTATTTGAGAATGAAGAACAGTACCAGCCCCTTAACTTTCTTTTTCCCACTTACTGCTTGATTCCATCGTTTGTTACCTTTTTGCTTATTGTACATTATTATTGGAACACTAATAAATCTGGACCTTTATAAAGATGTGTTGTCATTGATTTGTTTATAAATATGAATTTTACGTTACTTATCGATTATGAACTTGGTGTTTGTATATATTTTGGTAGTGATAGCCCCCCTGGTACGTGTATCGTCTAGTTCTGGGCAAAAGCCACTAACGTCTAAGTGCTTCATAAAAGTTCTGATTAACTTAAGCATATTGTAATAGTATGGCATACTAGGGCTACTAACCTTTCCCTATTTAGTGCATACTATTCTAAAGATCCTATTCTTAACTAGAAGACTCTATTCCTAACTAGGTGAGTCACGTTCTAGGACTATATTAAGAGTACTAGATGAGTCACCTAACTTGATGAGTCACCTTCTAGGGCTATATTAAGAGGCTGTTCCCTGAACTTAGATCCTCTTCAATACATACTTATAATACAACGTTTGTTAAGCTATTACTTCGTACCTATTTGGATCGATCATAGACCTTAATTACTCGCACTAAGATAACACGGTAACCGCACCGTATTACACATATATATATATATATATATATATCACCAAGAGAAACGCTCAGGGTGATCTTGTTTCTTGGGTTTTTGGATACCGGGAGCTGTTCACTTTTCACTATAGTATTCCCTATTAATCAGAACATTTTTTAAACTGATATCGACGCCTTGCAAAGCTGTAGTTCTTCCATAAACACCTACTATACTTTTTCGAATGTACTGATCTTTGTTTAAGGGCGCACTAGACACTAACAGCCAGCTATCCAGCTATCATCCTTAAATGAAGCTAAATTAAATTAGAAATACACCAACAAAGAGTGGTTACCATGAGAAGCTCTCTGTATGCAGGTAAATCTCTTCGACATCACCCTTCAAAACCTTGGATTGTAACTTAGCCACAGCATTCCCAACATCTGCTTGAGCAGAAACGGAACCTGAGATAACAAATGCATTCTTCTTATCTAAAGTCACACTCTGGAATACCTCTGAAAAGTTTGGTTTGATGTTATGATGAATGGTTAGATATTTTGTGTAATCGAATTCATCATCAGTTGAGGCATCCAGTTCCAGATAATGCTTCTCAATAATTGGAGGTTTCTCTTCAATTGGAGTATATTGGGATTCAGGTTCTGAGTTTGTGACATAAATGTTGAAAGTAACATTATCCAAAAACTTTGGAGAGACTGCTTCAATAACACGGTAAGTTTCTCTTAGTTCATTTTCAATACCCTTCAATTGTGAAATGCTCGAAATCACCCAATGGAGTTCAATGCTCTTAAGCAAACTGGATGGATTCAAAATATGTTGAGAGGCGTATTGTAGGAATGGAAAAGTCACAGTAATACCAGTACCTGTGGCAACTAAGAATAGTTTGTCAAAAGCCAATGAGTCTCTATTCATACCTCCGTAAGGACCATCAATGAAGAGATCATATTCCTTGGCATCCTTCTCTTTCAAAATCTCTTCATATAGTGTCCTAGTGAAACCTTTCTTTGGTTTGACTAATAATTTCAAATTATAGTTTTTCTGATCAACACTTGGGACCGTCATGATTGAGAATGGATGGTTATCAATAGTTCTAATACCGTGAACGAATCTGACAAAGACGTGCTGACCTGGGGCCCAGTCAAGTTCAACGGGAGATTTGATTGGGATGATGACTTCAAAACTGTTACCAGAGACAGCTTTTAACGTGGCTCTCTTGCGCTTGAACGAATAAGAGTTTGGCTTGAAAGTGCTTTTCACTAATAATCTGTAAATAATCTGGAAACCCCAGAAAGCTAATGTACCCCACATGTATTTCTCAGCACCCATAGAGCCATAAACATGAATAGTTAGCCCAATGTAGTAACCTATAGCTAGAATCCAGTGAATGTGCCAAAAGGCTTCATACAGATACTTTCTTGGAAATCTCGTAAATCCGAAGCACAATAAAGTGATGAAGATAAGAGGTGGAACGCCGTTCCTCCACAAGTAGTTAGTGTTCCAAGTATCTCTCATAGAAGAAGCACCGCCCTCTCTATTGGCCTGGTATAAAAAGGGAATGGTATGAATCCAAGAAAAGGCAAGTGATGCCCAACCTAAATATTGATGGAAAATATTGACTTTCTCATAACTGATACCAGTGACACCACTAATGAAGTTCGTCTTACCCGATAAAATGTATAGAAATGGAGTCATAGCCATAACCATCATGCCGGTTCTGACAGAAATTGGTGGAGCACCAAAACCAGCGCAACCTCTTAAGTAAGGACGTGGAGCGAATGCCCAAGCAAAGATAAAAGTAGTAGAAGCTGCATACAACAACAGTGTGCCAAATGAAGCAGGAAGACCAGTTATCCTTGAAACGATAACCGAAAGCCTGCTATAAGATATGGCTCTACCTAGGGCAGTTAACTTATTGAAAATTGGAAAGTTGAACCTTTTACCAGAGATACCACCATTTCGTGACTTGTAATCAGTATATTTGTAGAGCACCTTCTTGACAATCAGTAGGAAGATCAAGACGGCAGCAAAGTATGACACATAGAAAGCATAAGTCCCTTGATAAGCCCAAGCATTCTTACCCTCTTGTGAGATAGCTGTCAAGTTTGCAAACAGATCTGTATTACTGTCCAAAAGACAATCAACACCTTCGTACATAAACATCTCAAGCACAGGAATTAGTCAATAGATTACAGACAATTGAACTTTTGGCGCCCATCTTTGATTTTTTATTTCTAGTGAATTTTACTAGTATTTAACCTGATTGGTTTGATAGTTGTACGCTGCAACTTGTCGATATTAATTTGCTCGTTTTTCCATGATTATTTCAGATTGAAATCAAAACTGCGAAGAAGAAATCGTAGTTCCTCTTGGATACTTCTTTCAGTGAAAAGACATGATTACTTGATCCCTTGTTCCTAACGATTCATATTCGATATTCTACTGGAAAGGGAGAACTATTCAAGATGGATCCTCGGTCTTTGGCTGTTGAACGGCACTATAACAAGAAACTCTGAGCTAATTAGAACCAATTGTAGCGAATGCGCGGACATTAGTTTTTTTGTCTGCACTGGCCGCCAGGATTCGGATATTAGGAGCCCCAGTATCGTATTTAAGGTTCCGCGAATCGGATATTTGAGCGTTGAAATTTTTAGCGTTTAACGTCTTTTATGCATGAACTTTAATTTGAATTAAGATGCAACAGATCAGCCTTGACTGTTCGCACATATTCAATCTTTTTGAATTTCTTGGATGCTTTAACAAGCTTACAATTACTAGGGATACATCCAGATGTCGACAATAGACAATATATATATGCTGAAACGCTTGAGTCTATGGTATTTACTTCCTTTGAGAAATGACGTTATTATAATGTTTTGAGGGTTACGTCGCTTGACCAACCCCGGATCATATGATAAGCTGCTGAGTATTAATGGATGGATACCATTGTGTCAATCTATAATTAGTGATAACTAAAAGCATTTCTCGATCATGTGAGACTACGATGATACAAACACTAAACTGTAAATCTATTAAATGAAAAAGCGTCTATGCACAATAATAATTACCATGAGAAGTTTTCGGTATGCATGTAAACCTCTTCAACGTCACCACTTAGAACCTTAGTTTGCAGCTTGGCCACGGCATTACCAACGTCCGTTTGTGCGGAAACGGAACCTGAAATGATGAATGCATTTTTCTTAGCAAGTATAGAGCTTTGAAGAGTCTGTGTTAGGTTTGGTTTGGAATTGTTATGAATAGTTAGGTATTTCTTAAAGTCGGACTCTTCATCACTTGATACATCTGATCCACTGGAATGCTTTTCATCACCAACAGCGGCGAAGGAATTGGATTCAGGGTTAGAGTTTGTAACATAGACATTGAAAGCAATGTTTTGTATAAACTTTGGAGATACGGATTCAATAACCTTGTAAGTTTCTTTTAGCTCATTTTTGATCCATTTCAGGTCATCAATGCTTGAAACGACCCAGTGGAATTCAACATTCTTTACTAAACTTGATGGGTTTAACAAATGCTGGGAAGCATATTGTAAGAAGGGGAACGTAACAGTAATACCAGTACCAGTAGAGACCAAGAATAATTTGTCAAAGGCCAAACAATCTCTGTTCATACCACCATAAGGACCATCAATGAAGACGTCATATGCCTTAGCATCTTTCTCCTTCAAAAGTTCTTCGTACAAAGTTTTTGTGAAACCTTTTTTTGGTTTGACTAATAATTTCAAATTGTAGTTCCTTTGATCAACACTTGGAACAGTCATTATCGAAAATGGATGGTTATCAATAGTTCTAATACCATGGACAAATCTAATCAAGACATGCTGACCTGGAGCCCAGTTAAATTCATATACTGAGTTGATTGGGATGATAACCTCGAACGTGTCGCTTGTTAAGACTCTCAAGTTGGCTCTCTTGTGTCTAAATGAGTGAGTGTTAGCCTTGAACGTGGTCTTAGCTAGCAATCTGTATAAGATCTGGAAGCCCCAAAAGCCTAAAGTACCCCACATATATTTCTGAGCGCCTAATTGACCATAGACGTGGTAAGTTAAGCCAATAAAGTAACCCATAGCTAGGATCCAATGTAGATGCCAGAAAGTTTCATACATGATCTTTCTTGCAAATCTGGTGAAACCAAAACATAATAAAGTTAGGAAAACCAATGGTGGGATACCGTTTCTCCATAATGGTTCAGTGTGCCATTGCTGACCCATTCGAGCAGAGCCGCCTTCAGCATGAGCTTGATAATAGAATGGAATGGTGTGAACCCAGGATAAGGCCAACGAAGCCCAGCCCAGATATTGGTGGAAAATGTTCACTTTTTCGTAACTAATACCAGTAACACCGGAGATGAAGTTAGTCTTACCGGATAAGATGTATAAAAATGGAGTCATAGCCATAACCATTAAACCACTTCTAACAGCTAATATAGGAGAACCAAACCCAGCACAACCACGCAAATATGGACGTGGCCCGAAAGAGTAAGCTAGAAGAAATACGGTGGAAGCCGTAAATAACAGCAAAGTACCAAATGAAGGCGGAAGCCCAGTGATTCTTGAGATGATTACAGGTAGTCTGTTGTATGAAACCAACCTACCCAATGCGGCAATTTTGTTAATGATTGGTAAACTGAATCTTTTTCCAGTGACACCAGCATTCCTGTATCGATAATCAGCATACTTGTAAAACAGTTTCTTTACTATAAGTAGGAACAGTAAAACAGCAGCAAAGTATAAGACATAATAGGAATAAGTAGGTTGGTAAGCCCATGCATTTTTACCCGATTGTGAGATTTTCTTCATGGCTTTGTATTCGGGAGAGCCCATGTCTTTAAGACATTCGAGACCTTTGTAAGTGACACCCATTGCCGAGGACCAGTTAGGCTACAGTTCTTGGCTACCGGTTTCGTCAATCTTGGCATATTGAGATTGAGTCGATTTTGATTTCTATTTAAACGTTTGGTTGATTGAGGAATTAATTTGCTCGTTTTTGGATTATTTGCTCGTTTTACAGCGAAATCTATAAAATCCATTCGAGGCGAACAAACCTTGAGAAAAAGAATTGGGCAAGACAAAATCAGCCTATTAGAAAGGCTTGTATATGTGCTCAAAGGCATGATGAAACTGTTGCCCTCCATAATATTGTCGAGAAGTCAGGATTATCATTTCCAGAAAAGTCGTTTTAGCGGGTTATCAATTGTTATATTGTGTCTGGTAAATCGTATGCACAAAAGATCCAAGATCTCGTTTCTTTATAAATATTATTAGGTGCGATGAGGAAGACGTTGGGATTTGAGGTTTTACAGTAGAAAGCTTGAGATGGTTTTTTTGATTGGGAACTAATAACTAAAAGCTAACACCTAGACAAAACGGGTGTACTTGCCGTATCATTCATCAATCTCGACTTCTCTACTCTCCTACCATAAGGAAATCCCTTATAAGAAATCACCATAGGGGAGTAGTTGTACGTTTTACCTCGTGGGCTCTGTGGCTGGTGGTGGTTTAATTACCGTAGAAATCTTGTCTGAGCATGTTAGATCTCGTGATAGTCACATGACAAAATAGAGGAGTTTTCATAGGAAACCTCACGTCGATAACACGAGGTTCAAGGCCACAGTCTACAAGCCCCAGTTACAACAGTTCTTGAGCGTCTTCATGGACTGTTAATTATAGCTACTCCAGGGAACTCTTATAATCGTTGTACTTGTTCTTGCTTTTATTTGATCCTTTTCCTTTTTTGTGACTTTTCCGAAAAGGTAAACAAACAAACGAAAAAATGTCAACTACGTGAGCCAGAATTTAAAACAACCATTAGGAAAACATTAGAATCAAGATATCTGAACTTCAGAAAGGATGGAAAGACTATCACAAGGATCAGAGAGAGTGAGTATTTACTACGTGTCTTTGTTTATGAACCTCAAGCTAACAGACACAAGCCTGGCAGACTGAAGGATAGACAGAATGCCAAAGCAACAAGAAACCCTTTGACTAAGATCCAATTAAATAACACTACAAGGCTAAACCAGCATATACCCAATACAAAATTGCCTTCTTATATGGCTCCTACTATCGCTGCCTCCTCCAATATTACATCACCTCGCAGAATTCATAGACTATCATCCGCTAATCAACAGAATGATAGTAGACTATCCAGTGTCAGAAAGTCATCTACACCATTGAGCATATTACAGCAATCATCAGTCCCACTTAGACATTACACTTTGGATGATTTTGAGATTGGTAGGAAGCTAGGTAAGGGTAAGTTTGGCAAAGTTTATTGTGTTAAGGATAAGAAAACTGGGTTTGTTTGTGCATTGAAAGTTATGGAGAAAAAAGAATTGATGGAGTATAAAGTTGAAAAACAATTTAGAAGAGAAGTAGAGATCCAATCAAACCTTAGACATGAGAATACGTTGAGATTGTATGGTTATTTTCATGACTCTACTAGGGTGTACTTAATTTTGGAATATGTGATTTATGGTGAATTGTACAAATTCTTGAAAAGAAAAAAACGGTTTAATGATATTACTGCCTCACATTACGTTTACCAAATGGCCGAAGCTTTATCATATTTACATTCAAAGCATATCATTCATAGGGATATCAAACCAGAGAACATCTTGTTGGGATTTGACAACATCATAAAGATCAGTGACTTTGGTTGGAGTGTTCATGCTCCAAGCTCCAAAAGGACAACAATGTGTGGGACTTTGGATTATTTACCTCCAGAAATGGTTGAGGCTAAAGAACATGACTACAGAGTTGACGTATGGGCCTTGGGTATTCTATGTTATGAACTGTTAGTTGGTCAACCACCTTTTGAAGAAGAATTTAGAGATTCGACATACAGAAGAATTGCCAAAGTTGATTTGAGAATACCTGCATTCGTTAGCACTGATGCTGCCGATTTGATCAGAAAGTTACTGCAATATGATCCTGAAAGGAGATACCCATTATCAGAGGTTAAGAATCACCCTTGGGTAGTGAAGAATAAGCCTCTATGGCCCCATAGACGTGTTTCAGCATAATATAAACTGGCAAAATGGTATTTATTACCTCGAATTGTAGTTTTAATATTTTGCATTTATAGTTCCGTATGTCCTTAGTTCTCTCCTGGTAAGCAGTCAATATGCGTACACAAAGCCACCATCAGTGGGAATTTGGAGATCAGGACACAGAAATCTTCAACACATTTCCGTGGTACAGATTTATTTATGCGGTGAACTATTTGGTGGAGGTGAAGTAGATAGATGAAATAGAATATCCAAAGATGTAGTTGGGTTAGAACTAATGGTGGCTCTACTCAATTTTTGGGCGGTTCCAATTTCACGGTCTGTGTTTTGTGTCTTGTTATGATCTAAAAGGTACAAACTCAGTTATTTTAGCCTATCAACTCCATTGAACAACGTGCAAAGAGACGATACACAAAAATAAATCAAGACTTTTTATATACAGTATTATTCTATTTATTTTATTTGCCTACTTTTGTAAATCTTTTGACCCATGGTTTAGTCTTCTTATCTGTGATGATAAAGACTCTCCCACTTTGATTCATCCTCCCTGTTCTTCCAACTCTATGGATTAAATCGGTTGAGGTTGCCGGAGAGTCATAAAGAATCACATTTCTAACACCAAAAAAGTTTAAACCTCTTGCTGCAATATCTGATGTCACTAAGACTTTCAATTTTGAAACGTCATTTGTGGTTGTGTTGCTAGCGGTCGTAGCCTTTCTCACTTTTGGGATCCTTATATTTGAATTTTTGATATATTCAAACTCTTGAGCATCGTTTTGTTCTTCCTTTGACACAGAGGTGACGTCTCCTAATAACCTTGGCGGGTTCACAAACAGTTTTATCTTTTCCGATCTTTCTTCAGGCTTATCACTCCCTGTTAATCCAACTGCATCATGACTATATCTCCGGGTGAGCTTTTCAACAATTGGACCGACGTCTTCCTTTTTATTCACAAACACAACGCATCTTTTCTCATACTTCTGTTCTGTCCCATCTTTATGAATAGCATACAAGGTCTGAGCTAAAGCTTTCATCTTAGATCCTTGATATGGGGCAATTTCGGAGTCAATGAGGTGATACTTGATGTTCTTTGGCGATTTATGAAGTGTCGGAGAGATTAGAAGCTTTGGATTTGAGTATGATGGGAACAGTTTCGAAAGAGCATTATTGAATTGGTTGGAGATGGTGGCTGAACAGAACACCAACCTTTGAGTATTAAACATTGATCTCATACATTCATAAGTAAGCTCAATAAAGGATCTATCCATTAGTGTATCAGCTTCATCAATGACCAGAAATTTCACAGAGGATAGCACAGTTTCTGGTCTTGAGATCATCTTAATAGTCTTAATGGTGTTCAGTTTACCTGGCGTAGTGACCAATATATCGATTCTATTTCTAAAGGCATCAACAAAATCAGCATAGCTGGTGTTGAAGTCCCATTTGAATGTTTTGATACCCAAATGAGCCTCCATATCCATGATATTGGAATGTACTTGGTTCACTAGTTCATGAGTTGGAAGTAAGATCACTGATCTGATCATTGCTCTGTTTTGCGCTCTCTCCCAATCAGACGATTTTTCCTGAAACTTCAAGAAATCCAGCAATGGGGCTAAATATGCCCATGTTTTACCTGACCCTGTTTCAGCAGCTATAGTGTACGTCTGGATGGTTTGTTCGTGAATTCTCTTTGACATCTCATGAATGGCGATGATTTGGATCTTGGAAGGAAGGATCTCTAGTTCTTCAATATCTTTATACTTTGGATTCTCATAGTTCTGAGCATTCAATACCGTCTGATCCTTGATACGTCTCAAAACAACATCTCTAACTTCTGGGGATAGTTTTAATTCACTAAACTTGGTGATCTTCGCTATCAAATTCTCACTTCTCTTGAGATCTTCTTTAGTGAAATCCTTCAAGACGGGTAGATTGGATTCTTTTTTCTCACTAGTAACAGTTACAACTTTAGAATTCGTTTGTGATGAATTTGAATAATTGATCTTGTTATTGATCTTGTTACTGCTGGTATTGATCAATGGTTTTCTGTTAGCCTGCACTATCAGTCTTTTGATAGGTTTTTTCTTTTTAAAAAGTACTGCTGAGGTGCTGAAGCAACGCTGAAGTTGAATCTTGCAACATAACGAGGGTACTATCGACATTTCACACCAGTTCTACCAATGTATTTCCGCATTGGAATCCCAAGAGCTCATCGCATTTTGTGTCTTTGGTCTCGAACAATTGAAAAACTTCAATTCACTGGTCCGGGCACTAAATCACCACTTTTGCTTCCCGATGAAAAATTCATCGAGTGAAGAAGTGGTAGACGATTTTCCAACTATTTTGGGAAATTAGACGCTAAAATGAGCTCCTTAACCGATCTTGTGAAGAAGTTGGAGGTGTTCTCAGCCAATGAAAACCACCAGGACCTTTTTGAAGCGAGTTTTGATGTTTTAAAGTCTTACCCTCATGACCCAAAGGCATTGAAATACACAGTTGTATCGTTGATAAACATGGACAGATATCAGCAAGCAAATAAGATTATCAGACAATATCCACAAGATGGTGATGAACTGCTATTGGAGAGACTCTATGTTCTTTATAAACTGAATTTAAATAAGGAATTGAAGTCTGCTTTTGCTCAGTTGTCACAAGATCAATTTTCAAGAGGCATCTATCATCTAAAGGCACAATACCTCTACAGAATAGGACAATATCAAGAAGCTCTATCCATTTATCAATCATTAGTGAAGGAGTCTTCCGAACAGGATTATGAAACTTTGGAACTAAGTGTTAACGAACGTGCTGTCATCGCTGATGCTTATCAAGTTGAAGTGTTTAACAAGACTACTGATCAATTACCGGTGACACCAACCATTCATGATTCTTATGATTTGATCTTTAATGAGTCTTTGATTAATCTAGGACTCAAGAATTATTCAAAAGCATTGGAATTGTTAGAAATTGCTGAAGAAAAGAGTAAAGAAGCCAATATAGATCCAGAAGACCAATATAATGAAACTTTACCAATCATCATTCAGAGAGCATATATCTATCAATTAATCGGTGATTCTGACAAAGCTTTACAAGTGTTACAATCTTTAGATGTCGCCAAGAGTGATGATTCTTTAAACAACTTGGTCTTAAACAACAATTTAATATCATTGTTGGTATCATCGGAATTATCATCTGCTCAGTCAAATTTGACTTTGAAAGAACTATCACTACCAAACATCCTTAATCAATTATCACCAAGATTATCAGTGATTCAAAAACTGAAATTGTTGAAGAATTATCTGAAACTAGCTTTGAAAGTTGGTAAAAAAGTTAAAACCATTGATGAATTTGCCAATGATAAAACATCTGCTGCCCTTGTTTCATTGTTCAACGCTAATGTGCTGTTAGATCAAGATGAACCAGCTGCTCAGGCTAGAAAGGCATTTAAATATGCTAGGTCTAATAAGAGTATTGAATCAGCAATTGTTGCCGCCCAGTTGAATGTTAACATTGGGAAAATCGATACCGCCATTTTGGCCCTGGAATCATTGGACTTGCAAGATAGAAATGTTCCAGGTGTTGCTAGTGTGTTATTGGCTCTTTATGATAAAGTGAAGAGTGAAAAGAAAAAGACTGCATTGTTTTTAGACGTTTACGAATACTATATCAAAGATTATGAGTTTAAAACCATTGATGAATTCGAATTTGTCAAGATTATTTCATTCAAATTCTTTGAGCAATTCACTGACAAGTCAAGAGAACTATTGGAAAAACTTAACAACTATCACAAGGATGATTTGATATCAATTGTCCTTGGTGAATCTAGCACTGGTTCTTTGAAATCGATAGATGAGCTAACCAATCGGTTAGATTTCGACAATGTGTTAAAAGAAGGTATTGACACTTTGTCGAGAGAACAGACTATCAATACTACGGGCTTCAGAGTGCAAAAGAAGAAGAAGTCCAAAAAGGCAAAACTACCAGCAAATTACGATGAATCTAAACAGCCAGATCCGGAAAGATGGTTACCTTTGAAAGACAGAAGTTATTATAAACCTAAAAAGGGTAAGAAGAAGAATTCAAGGGAGACACAAGGTGGCTCAGCTGATAATACAACCGAGGAGTTGTTGACTTCTAAAGTGAAACAACAGGCTCCACCATCAAAGAAGAGCAAGAAGAAAGGGCGTAAATAGTCTGATACTACAAACTGTTTTAAAGACTAGAAACTAATGTACATTCTATGTTAAGAAACACAATGGCTAAGTGAACAAAGTGTCTTCTTCTCTCAAGTATTCACCAATATCACTCTGTCTAAAGGCCACAATAGCTGTAGGTTGCAAGTTTTTGGATTCCAGAGTAGATTTAGCACTGACACCGAATCCCAGAGGTGCATCACTCATGGAGTAGATAATAACACCTGCGTGTTCTGGAATATCATCAGACATTCTTCCAATGTGTGCCTTTAAAACATGGTTCCCATATAAAAATGGCATCTCACCATTCGGTTTGATCCATATCTTGTATTTTGCGTACTGTGAGAGGATAGAAACAGCAGTGACATGAAGTTTGAACTTCCCGGTTTTGGTGAACTTCCCTAGACAAATACCTAACGACATTAGGTTTGGTCTTGCAATGGATGTGGCAAATTTGGCAATTTTATCACTGACATAGTATACTCTATCTTTCTGTAGTCTAAAGACATGAGGATTTTCCTTGTTGTCCACCAGGTAAGCAATGTTTCGACCAATGTAATTAGCAAGTTTCTCAAACACAACTTTGGTCTCCTCTTCTGTGAGTGGTCTCATTCTTTCGGTCTCTTTAATGGGGTTTAATGCCTGGTTTACTTGCTATGTTAAACTTGTTTTGTGTCTCGAATTTTTTTTTAAGCTCTTCAATAAAATTTTTCCAAAGAGAAAAAAACAGCGATGAGCTCTTGTCCCAGTAACCAATAAAACCGAAAATGGGTGATGAGAAATCTTCTGAACAAGGTGGTGACGCTGCTTACAAAAGGGGCCAACGCTCTAAGTGGGGAAAAGCTAGAAAGGGAGATTTCGATGGCAAAAACAGTGGTAATAAGAAGCAAAAAGTCGTCAGAGAAGAGTGGGTATGTCCGTTTAGCTCTCAGTTATGACAGTTACTAACAAATTTAAAAGGAGGGACTACTCTGAGTCTGTTAAGCCTATTCTAGATGCTGAAGGAAACCCGATTCCTCGTTTGCCTAAGAAGAAAGTCGCTGTTATGATTGGTTATTGTGGGACTGGTTATCATGGTATGCAAGTTAATCCACCACAAAAGACCATTGAAGGTGATCTATTCGATGCAATGGTTAAAGCTGGTGGGATTTCTCCTTATAATGCCGATGATCCTAAGAAATCAGGCTTCATGAGAGCTGCTAGAACGGATAAAGGGGTACATGCTGCTGGTAACTTGATCAGTTTGAAGTTGATCATTGAAGACCCTGAGATCTTACGAAAAATTAACGACAATTTACCTCCCCAGATCAGAGTTTGGGGTATTGAAAGAGTCAATAAGGCATTTGATTGTAGAAAAATGTGTGGTTCTCGTGTCTATGAATACTTGATTCCCACATATTCTTTCCTGACTCCTAAACCAAGCTCGATTCTTGCAAAGAAGATTAAAGAACAGGAAGAATTACATCCTGGTGTCACTAGAGAAGATGAAGAAAGTGCTAAATTCTGGGAAGATTACCAAAAAGAACTGGATGCTGTTGGATTTACAGAGGAGGAAATGTCTAAAATACGTGAATTCAAACCTGTGTCTAAAGATGAATTTGAAGAGACTGATTCCACTGTACAACTGATTAGAAGATACAAGGCTGTGGAAAATAATGCTAAGAGAGCTTTCAGAGTGTCCAATGAAAAAGTTGAGCTGATGAGACAAGCAATGAACGTATACATTGGTCATCATAACTTCCATAATTTCACATTAGGTAAGACTTTTAAAGATCCAAGTGCTGGTCGTTACATGAAGGAAATCACTGTCAGTGATCCTTTTGTTATTGATAAGACAGAGTGGTGCTCTATAAAGATCCATGGGCAATCCTTCATGCTTCATCAAATTAGAAAAATGATTGCCATGGCCACATTGGTTGTGAGAACCGGCTGTCCGTTAGAAAGAATCTCTGAAGCTTTCAATTCTGATAAACTCAACATCCCTAAAGCACCAGCTTTAGGTCTATTATTAGAAAAACCAGTTTATGAAGGTTACAATCAGAGATTAAGTGATTTTGGTTATAATCCAATTGATTTTACGAAATACCAGGAAGAAATGGATGCCTTCAAGATGAAGAATATCTATGATAAAATCTACGCTGAAGAAGTGAAGGAGAATGTATTTAATGGATTCTTCAATTTCATTGATTCATATTCTGGTGACAACATCTTTGATTTCCTGACAGCTAAAGGTATTACTAAATTAGAAGGTGATCAATTAAGAGAGGTTGCTATTCCAAATCAGCCGGAACCTGAATCTACTGAAGAGCAATAAGCTAGAATATTGCTATTTAATGTACGTTTAATCTTGAATCTAGAACCATATGTGAAGTTCAATGCAATGCTAAATCTCTTTTATATTGAATAATTTCGCAACTCCATCTCAAATTTCATAGAGCTTCAAGGGCAGCTTGTTTGGCCTTTGAGTTCTTCCCTTTCTTCTTCACTCTTGTGTCCTCTGGGTTGAACCCAGCTGACTCAGAGCCCCATAGCGCCCAATCTGGTGTTCTAGAGATATAGTCCATTTTATCAAATGGTTTCCCACTCTTCAATAGTTCAAAGAATCTTGGATAATCAATATGTGTGTGCCATTCACCATCAATCTTGAATTGATTGGAACCAATCAGTATACAACATGAATGAGCATGTTCTGCAGCAATACCATAGCCTAAACCTCTCTTATTCAGTTCATCATTCAAATTTTCAACAAACTTTTGACATTCTTCGTAAAATGGGATATTTTGCATTGTCAATGGGTTCCCGTTCCCATTTGATGAACCACAGAAAGTTGCACCTTTGACTTCAATTAAAGCAGGGCGGGCCTTTTCTACCATATCCGCATACCCTTCAACATCACCCATATTAAACCCTTTCACCAAGGTTAATCTGAAAACTGTTCTTTGATGGGATTGAGTAGTACGAAGGATGTCTAAGCATCTATTCAATCTCTCCCAGAAATCCTTGAACAACGGCCTATCAACTTTCTTCAGTTCGGATTTAGAAGAAGCATCAATGGAAACGTATAATTGTGTGACTTTAGATAACGCAGCTAATTGATCTGGGTGTTGGGCATTACACACTAGGAAACTTGAAATCTCCTTTTCATGTAACATTCCCAAGAAATCATTGATATATGGATAAAAGATCGGTTCACCAACTAGTGAAAGAGCACAATGACGAACTCTGAAAGCTTCAGCAAATCTTTCAGCAACCACACCAGGGACGCCTCTCATCTGTTTGATCTTGGAATAATGACCAGCTAGAGCACCATCTAAGATCACATCCGGTTGATCAACCTGCCATCTCCAATTCGTACCAACTGGGTTAGTACCATGTCTCCAACAAAAGACACATTTGTTAGAACAGGATAACGAAGGTGTCGTTTCCATACAAAGGTGTGATCTGATACCATAAAAGGCAAATTTGTAACATGAGCCACGACCACGTAGTGCGGACTTGGTCCATCTGCAAATCTTCACACCCGAGTGAGAACCAACAATTGTATACCCTTGTTTGGTCAAACTCTTAAAAGTTGGAGAATTCTTAGCCACCATTTCTTTAACTTCTGTCTCGGTATCTTTTTGTTCTGATCTCATCATTTTGCCCATATCTTCAACATCAACAAGTGTGCCTTCACTTTCACCAGAGCTTGAATCACTATCCTGATCGTCTTCATCTTCATTATCTGAATCCTTATATTCATACAAGATTGGTTCATCATCTTTCAAGGCATCTGTAAACATATCGATCCATTCAGAAACTTTCAAATCCCCACCGGTCTTGATACAAATCTCACCAACAGGAAATATTCTTCTTGCACCAAGTTTACCTAACCAATAATCAGTCTTTTTAGCCTGATAACAAAATTTTTCTGCCCATGATTCAGAATCACCAAGACCAAGCACAGTAAAACCTTGTAATCTCTTCAATGGGTATTTGTCAACTCTAAAATCTTGGTAAGTGTCTTCCAAAGTGGATAGGAAATAATCAATTGGGGAATCAACGTCATAAGACGGAAGAACCAAACAATAAATCAGATTTTCAAGATCTGGAGTCTTTATAAAGTACTCATCTAAATCCGCAACATCATCAAGGTTCAACAGCTGAGGCTTGTTCTTCAAACCTTCCAAATCTTTCAATGAATCAAACAGCTTTTTAGCTGATCTTTCGGAAGACCCTGTCAATGATGAAAAGAATACGATGATGTTGGAGTCTAATAATGAAGTATTGGCTTTAGTCCAGGACTTTGGTGGGGTTCTAGATCTTGTAGCGACACCTTTAGATTTGATCAATTTTGGAACTCTTTTTAGTTTCTTTTCAGTTTCAGGTGAAGTAAAGCTTGGAGTAGAAGTCGGTTTAGCAAAAGCAGTAGTGAAATCAATAGCCACTTCATCAATAGTAGATTTCTTAACCCCAAAGCCTTTCTTTTGTTTTAAACCTGATAAAGTCTTCTTTGGAGCCACTTTTTTGTTCTTACAAGTACAAGCAGCACCACAGCCTGGACCATCACCATGTTTATGTTTCTTATCGTGTTTATTCTCTAGTTGTGGTGGAGATTTTGAATCTGATGGAGTTGATTCTTTAGAGAAGAGGAAATAAAGAGCCGAGACCAATAGAATGACAGTGACTCTTCCTCCCGAAAGATAGTAAAGCACCAGAACAAAGGAAAGCACAACACTAGACGGTATGCTCTGAATCATTATATGAATGAGTGAGCTTATAAGGAGGTCTATTGTTTCTTTGGATGAAAAAGGTCTTACAAATTACTTCGCTTTCATTCGTTGTTTTGAAGGTGATTTTTTCTTCATTTATGCTGCTCTTACCGATGAGATAAGTCACGTGATAGACTTTGGCCATGATCATGTGATATATATATGTATATACCTAATCAGGGAATTGTCTCTAATAGGAAAGAACACGTAGCCATGCCGAGAAAAGAAGAACACCAGTTCATCACCACTTAATCGAACTTGACTTTACCTGGAAGCTTTTACTTTAGTGACCATCTGATCAGAATGAAAGTTGCTTTTCTTCACCCAGACTTGGGAATTGGAGGTGCTGAGAGGCTAATCGTCGATGCGGCCTTAGGACTCCAGAATCAAGGTCATAAAGTAACCATTTACACTTCACACTGTGATAAGACACATTGTTTCGAGGAGATCAAATCAGATGCATTGAAAGTTGAAGTCAGAGGTGACTTCTTGCCAACAGATCTCTTGGGGAGATTCAAAATTGTATTTGCTGCGCTAAGACAATTATGGCTGTTTCTATCGATGGTCAATACTGGAGAAATCTCAGAGTTTGACTTCTTCATCGTGGATCAATTGAGTTATGTTTTGCCCTTAATTCACTTATTTCATGAAAGGCATGCTCGTATCTTATTCTACTGTCATTTTCCAGATCAACAATTGGCAAAACATGATGGGATAGTAAGAAGCCTGTACAGATTACCCTTTGATATCTATGAACAATTCTCAATGAGCGCAGCTGATAGCGTCGTTGTCAATTCAACATTCACAAAGTCTGTCTATGATAATACATTTACTCTGATCAAAGATTCATTAGTTCCAGGTGTCATTTACCCATGTGTTGACCTATCTAAAGAAGAAATCAGACCGGAGACTGAGTCTATCTTGAAGAATCTAATTGGTACAAATGAATATTTCTTAAGTATTAACAGATTTGAAAGAACGAAAAACATACAACTCGCGTTGAAGGCCTTTGCCATTTTTCTTGAATCCAATCCAAAATCTCATCTAAAACTAGTCATCACTGGTGGCTATGATCATGGTTTAGCGGAAAATAAAGAATACTTGGAATCCCTTGAAAAATTGGTCTCTACGTTGAACCTAACTTCATTAACTGTATTCAATACTGAGTATTCCAAATACTCTACAGATTCCCTTGACTATCAAGTGATTTTTCTCCCATCCATATCATCTAACTTGAAAGAACTCTTGCTATCGAAAGCCAAATTATTAACGTACACACCATCTTTTGAGCATTTTGGTATCGTTCCATTAGAGGCTATGAAGTTTGGTACTCCAGTACTTGCTGTGAACAATGGTGGTCCCACTGAGACTGTCGTTAATCTAGATGAGGATCCTGAACATGGTACTGGTTGGTTAGAACCTTCAGATCCAAAATTATGGGCTTTAAAACTGGAACAGTCATTGCAGCTATCCAGGTTTACAATGGAGAAGAATGGTCTTGATAGATTGAATACAAGCTTTACCTTCACCAAGATGACGGAGAATTTCGAGAGAAACATGCTGAAGACATTGAAACAACCTTTTAAAAAGTATTCATGGGAGAAACTGGTGCATTTATGGAAACTTCCAGTGTTTTTATTCATATACTCAACATTCGAGGAGAAGTTATTCGCTTATGCCATCATGGTCGCTTTATTCTTCCCTCCTGGTATTTTCCAAGTGTTGGCCATAATAGGTGTCACATTACTATACAGGGCCTGTCCTCAATGGTTTGTCAAGACATGGTGATCAATTTTGAAGGTTTCATTCTGCTGTTAGAGACTGCTGAAAATCTATGCTCTTTCAAATTAAAACAAGTAGAATAATACATTAAATTAACCTTAAAAAAATTAAAACAAAACGAGGAGCAAAATGAAACGTAAAAATGAAAGGAGAAAGAAAACACATCAATTGAGTGAATCACTGGTTCACTGCTTGTTGCTGTTGCTGCTGCTGTTGTTGTTGTAAAGCTCTCTGTCTAGCTTGTTGCTGAGCCAACATTGCATTCCGCTGTTGTTGAGCCAACAGGGCAGCTTGAGCTTGTGCCTGCTGTGGAGTTATCTGTGTTGGTTGTTGAGAGTATTGTGTAGACTGCTGCTGTTGGACGGCTTGTGGCGAAACTTGGGATTGTTGATTTGTTGGTATTGCCTGACCTTGAATGCTCTTATTGTTCAGCATGATTCTTTGTGGGGCTCTCACCAGAAATAAGTGCTCGTTTGGTTTCTCAACATCTAACAGTGCTGTACGACCATTCATACCACCCATTCCGTTTGAGTTCGTTATACGTGGTAATATAGCACCTGCAAACATTTCTCTCATTCGTAGAAAATTTGTACGAACTCTGGTAGGAACAAGGTTCTTTCTTTCTAGAGGTAATGGGAAAGAACGTGAAACACCTCCTAAAACTTGTTGAGTCTCTTCATCAGAGTCCAAAGTCGCCGAGCCAGCATGAAGCATCTCATCTTTATCTGCCTGTGCCTTCGCAGCTTGACCTGCAATCTTAACCTGATTCTTATGCTGATATGCTGCTAGCAAGACATCATATGGAGCAGAACGACCAGGGACAGCACGCTTGGCACCCATGGAATGCGTCTTACATGTCAACGATCTAGCACAGAACCCACCACCAGGTAATTGCACACCACATTGCTTTTCAACGTCAACTGGACCTTTATTCTTAGCTGTAGATTTCTTCTTTGGTTTAGTAGCGGGATCTTTCTTTTGCTTCTTTGACTTTGTCTGTTTTGTGTCTATTTCCGAAGGTGTTTGATCTCTAGCTCTTTTTTTTGTCTCCTGTTCTATAATGGCATTGGCCTTATCCTTTTGGGTTTTCATATCGAGGCAGAGCTTGATATGTTTGGATAAATGCGAGTTTAGAATTGGTCTATTGCAATTATTACAAACTCTGTAATGAACAGTCTCAGTAAGTGGTTTTGTGATATTTAGATTGTTCTTAAATTGGGATTGTTCAGCAGGGATTTCAGTAAGTGTCTCCAAATATTGACCGAGGTCTTTCCAAACAATCTCTTGTGATGGCTGTTGTGATGAGCTGAGATCTTTCTTTAGTCCAACAATCTTTGAATCCGTTCCAAAACTTTGTGGTAGGATAATAACAGGATCAGAACCGGAGGTCATCACTCTGGGAAAGAGGGCTTGCTTTAAGAACTAAAATCCGGGGTATTTGATGGTGTTACTTTTATAATATATGGGGGTATTACTGCAACAACTAAGAATACCACAGTTTTGTTGTCTCGTTATTAGCAACTGAAAATTAAGTGAACACTACTGAAAATTAATAAAAATGTTTTAACAGAGAAATAGCTGAAAAAACACCCGGGAGCTTGGAAGGAACGGATAATGACCCAACTCAACCCCTTTTTAATGCCCAAAAAACGACCCTTTTTTCAACGTTTATCAATCAAGTTTCAACGTTATGGTCGTGTTTCCTCCCCCCCCTCAAACAAAATGAAAAATTAAAGCCGGGTAAATCTTATTATCTTCTCTCTCTTTTCAGCGCCACAATTGTCGAGAAAGTGGCGAATGCTGGTGGCTTCAACTAAAGTGTGCAACATAAAAATGTCTATTGTAATTCCTTCGAATTGAGAATAAAAACTACCTAAAAACAAAAGCAAAGAATGGTCTATGAAAGAGAGGCTTACATAGCCTGTTTGGCTGTGCAGAAGGCTGCTTTGCTAACACGATCAGTGTCTGAGAAAATCTTAGCAAATAAGAGCTCAAATACCATTACAAAAGTGGATAAATCCCCAGTGACAGTTGGTGATTTCTCAGCACAAGCTATTATAATTAATGCCATTAAACATAACTTTCCTAATGATCAAATCATTGGTGAAGAAGACTCGAAAGACTTGCAGGAAAATAATGATTTAAGCTCCAAAGTTTTAGAGGAGTTGAAGAACAATGATGAAGCTTACAGAAAGGCCTTCCCTTCAGAAAGTTCTTTATTAGGTTCTGCATTCCAATCTGTTGAACAAATTGCAAACATTATTGATCAAGGCGCATCTGAAGGTGGTGATAAAGGACGATTCTGGGCTCTGGATCCAATTGATGGTACTAAAGGGTTTCTAAGAGGTGATCAGTACTCGGTGTGTCTTGCTTTAATCGTAGATGGGATCGTCCAATTGGGTGTCATTGGTTGTCCTAACCTACCAGATTCTTTCGACAGACCAACATATAAAGGTGGATTGTTTGCTGCTATCAAAGGTCAAGGTTCTTACTATTCTAAGCTATATAATGAAGCAGTTGTCCAAGATTTGACAAAATGGGAGAGAATCCATATGAAGAACAATTTATCTTCTACATCAGAGATCCGCGTCTGTGAAGGTGTTGAGAAGGGTCATTCTTCTCATGATGATCAAGCCAAGATCAAAGAATACTTGAAAATTCCTCTATCACAAACATTAAACTTGGATTCTCAAGTCAAATACTGTGCTCTTTCGAAAGGCCTAGCTGAATTATACTTAAGATTGCCGATTGATGCAGCTTATCAAGAAAAAGTATGGGATCATGCTGCAGGTAACGTATTGATTACTGAAAGTGGTGGTATTGTCACTGATTTGCATGGGAATGAGTTGAATTTCGGCACTGGTGTGACTTTAAAGAGTAAAGGTGTCATTGCTGGTAGTAAACAGTATCATGGGAAAGTTATTGAGGCTATTAAGGCTACCATTACAAAGTTGTAACCGGCGTTTGTATAGAGTTAGAAAGGATCACCTCCATGAGTTAGTCCTATCATATTTTGGCTGTAGGCTATAGCTATCATCTCTCATCTGTACTCAATTCTTTCACGAGTCATGCCGAAGATCTATCTAGCCGAATAATCCCGAGTCAAGGAAATAACTTGGTTTCCATTTGCCCTGCATAATTGACAGAAAATCCTTATCAGTGACGGCCTTTCATCGATGAGATTTGCCGTTATCAGTTGTGTCCCAATTGGTCAAGCAAAGAATCAGTAAATTATTGAACAATGAGAGGATTAAAAGTACCTGGGGTTTTTTAGTGTTGTTTGTTTTGTTCAGAATATACAACTCAACGTTTTTTTAATTCTAAGGTTGCTAACTAACAACATCAACGAATGGCTCTGCCCAGTTCCTTGGATCACAGAGGCAGAAGCCCTGTCAAACATTATCCTTCACAGGACTTCGCAGAGACCTTAGTAGCTCGTCCTGCTGAAATCGTGAAGAATATCCAGAAAAGACCCTCATCAACGGCTTCCAACTTTAAAATAGACAGATCGAGAGAAAGCTCTCAACACAGAATCGTCCCAACTAGACTTCCTTCATCTGATGATACCAGTGTGTATTCTTCGCACTCGAATATTTCAAATCAGAAGAGGTCATCGACACAATTACGCCCAAACAGATTCAAGCATCCATTATCAGCATTCAATGATGAGGCAGTCGAAACAATGGTACCCAAAAATTCCCTGCTGCAATATCAGAAATATCATGCTGCTGAGTTAGAGAAACCCAGTATGAAAGATACTTCACACTCCAGAGCCCAATACACAGCTAAGCCAGTCGCGCTGGATGATAATTTGGTTCCAGCTTTCAAAGATATGACTATCGATATGGACGAGGACGATCTCGATGATGGTGCAGAAAGTGCATTGGGTTCGTTAGAAGACTATGACAATAGATATCGTTCAAGTGTCTCTGAACTAAAGTCACATTTGGAAAAATCCACTACAGTCTCAAGACCTTCCACAGACAAGAGTGAATCGACGCCTGGGACCTCATACACCCGTCATAGTTCTGAGCACATTGGGCGTATCCAACAAAAACTTAACCATCTTAGAAGTCTGAACGAGGAAAAACAACAGCAGCAATCAACAACTGTCAGGTTTACAAACATCGAACAGAAGTTACTCGTCGAATCACTAACTATAGAAATGCAGAATCTGAGAAGATTTGGCTATAAACCTTTACATGAGTCACTTGAGCGAGTCTCTGATATCCAAAGAATCAGAGATGTTCAAAAAAGAGACAGGATAATGATTTCATCGCCAAAACAGACATATATCAAAACATATAACCCATTACATTCGAGAGACGACATACTACCTCTCAATAACAAATCCTCTATCCAATCGAATCAGCCTTCAAACGGAGAAGTAAACATCAAGAAACTAAAGACGTTACTAAAAGTTTCTACAGCAACGTTGGACTCACTATGGGAAGACTATGATGACGGAAAAACACAGAAAAACGACTCATATCTGATGAATACGGGATCATATGGTTATTCTTCTTCGAATCAGTGTGCCGATCACATCAGGTTCTTCAAAGAGCAGCTCGAAGGGTATAAGATGAATGGTGGTCAAACAGGTAACAGAGAAAGAACAAGCATTGATCCAAGTCCAAGGACTGCAGCTTAAATATCTATCTCACTGTACCTGAAAAAGGTTCGATGAGCAGATCTACACCGCATGATTTATCAAATTGATATTCGTTAGAGGTTACTGTAGTTATTGCCTTAAATTTAAACATTCTGTTAGATACCACAGAAGTCATGTGAATATCACGTGATCAAAAATTCATTGGCAGTCGCGAAAATTATTGTCTGTATGATTTGTTTCCCTTTAAAGGCAGTTCACTATCGAGCCATCAAAGATTTTTCATATTTCAAAATGTTGTCAGATAGTCGCTCATTCAGTTATTCAGAGAGCTGTGAGCTGGAAGTTCACTGCTCTCCATTTGGTCTGTCGGGGATCTACGTTAAAATCTCAGACTCTGAAGCAGTTGGAATTGGGTCCACTATGGCCAGACTATCAGGATATACCACGGGGAAGATGTACTACAATAAACCTGGAGACCTGGTGGATACGAAGTACAAACTATATGGTCTTGTGGAGGAGAAAGATGTGCTAAGGATTGATTTCATCAAGATCTTTGTGTCTAAGGAAGACGATAAAGACGATGTGGACGAGGAAGAAAAAGATCGCCAACGAGCAGAGAAGGAAACCAACTCCAAAGACATCTTACGTGAAAACCCTGGTGACGAAGGGTATGAAGTCCCTGACATAGTGTTCCGTGGGAAAATTCCTGCTGGGAAGCCAGATATTGTTGAACCATTCATTGGGATATTCAGTTTTGAAAACCCTTCTAGCTGACCGGAAAATACATGTTGCACTACATGATGTGTATATGTAAGTGGCAGAGAAAGCTTTTTGTTTGTTATTTATAAGTTTATTTTGTTAATTCCATTGGAGTCACTGGGTACATGTCTTGATTTGTAATATAGAATTTCATGTGTTCAACTGAAATAGTAATTTGTCATTGTCTTTGCAATATTAAACCCAAATAAACTGATAAAGTACAGGACACCAATGATACCAATTGGGAATAATATCAACTGTGTGTGTTCCAAGAACGGTAATGCATTGTAACCGTAAAAAGTGATGAGCGTGTAGTACGCAAGACTAGCAAAATATAGCGTGTTCCCCAAGAATAGACCAAACCAATTATTCATTGTCAAAATTGGTAATAAAATGAATTGTAACATGTATAAAGACACCCAAATGACCAAGAAGGCATTACAATGGACATCAAAGCAATATGCCCATTCTAAATTACCTTCAGTGACTGCACCGATGGCGTCACTGTTCTTTCTCTTAAAGAATTTATTTGCAAGTACCCAACCAGTAGTAGCAATAATGGCACCAACAATGAAGAAATCAATAAACACCATGTATAGTATCAATTTCACAATTGATATGAGATGTGGAGAATAAGCAACACCCCATGCAATTGCACTCAGCGTAAGAAACAGCACGAGTAGTATCACAAATGATGGATCGTCTCTAGCCCAGCGATTCTTGGTCTGTTTATGATAGTATAAAGATCTGTAAACTCTTTTAGGTGACACCACAAGGTAAAAAATCTCCCACATTGCCGTTTCAAAGTCTAATGTAGGGGGTTTAAAGAACCTCTTGATAAAAATAGGCAATTTTATTGTACCAGAATGTGAGTACTTGTTATTTCTGGCATTAAAGTAACGGCTCTTTGTTGATCCTATTGTACTTGAAGTTCGGCCTGACCTGAATGAGGCCAGATCATCATGTGAGATATCGTTTGTGGTGGGTATAATTGGACCATGATTAGAAGAGCCGATCCCAAGGCTCTGTAGCGTAGGTGTGAAGGAACGTCTGCTCATTTTCTGTATGAATTGCACAAACAAAACAGTATTTTAATGCTTTGATTTGGTATCTTCATTCTCTCTTTTGGCTGTGTTTCGCGAATTATTCAGCGTTTTGAGAGGTCTCAATTTATTATGATTAGTAACATATTACGTAATATGTAATAGGTGTACCGGTGAATCAATAATAAGAGCTGAGATCCATGCTGCCTATAACTGTCATATCAGAGGTACGTCTGGCACAACTGGCTGGTGGACGGTGATTAAGGGTCTATGAATACTCAAGTTTTGAGCACCCAGCCCTGGGATTTGCGTCTTGAAAAGTACATCATCCCTCCATCACTGATCACATAATCTCTAATCCGCAAACAAGCTAATGAGAAGAAGAGTTGGCTAAGTCCCCAAACAGTTTGTGCCTAGAATCATCAGAATTGTAGAGATACAACGATCATTCAGCTTCGTAAAGGTATTCGTTGAAAAAAAAGTAAATTACATTGAAGGTGGATGCTCCTAACCTGGTTTATACAGGATTTCACAAAGCTTTATCGAGCTGTTCTTAATGAATCATTTTAACCACATTTCCGACACATTCTTTAGTATTCTTTATTCTACTGTTTCACTCGGGAAAAGTTCGCTACAATTTAAAGATCTTCTTCGCTTTGCATTGAGGAAGGTCCGAGATACTTCACTTCTCATATTAATGATACTGCTCTGTCTGTCAGACGATATTCTTGTGATTTATCTGGGAAGAAACAAAAAGGCGTGAAGCCCCAGAATATAAAGATAATGATAGCAGAGGTAATGAAATTAACAGTAAGACTAAGTATTCTGGGGTACTGTACGAAGTTCATTGTTTTGGTTTGGCAGCTTTGGAAATCGAGACCACAAAGATACCTTCAAGAACGCTAACATAACTGTGTGAAAGGAGGAAGTTGAAGGCAACTAGATTCAAAAGTTTCACTAGAGCTGAAGACTAATTTGTTGTTAGATGAGGATATCATCTTGGATATGAATGTAATTGGTGGATGGTAGACTTTCCAGTGAGGAGCACTTGACAGACCGTTTTACAATTTTCTTCTGAAAAACAGCGACAGAATCCATCATAAGCTCTCTGACCATCCAAAGAGCTGAATGATTGCTGATGAATAATACGTAACCTTCCGTGGAAGCCAATCTTATATAAATATTTAGTCTGTGAAAGAGTCTTAAAATTATCAAAGATATTGACCTTTATATATCTCGTAGTTGTCTTTAAGAACTTGGGGATTTGTCAATTGAAGGATAGCAAATCATCCGCTGTGTTAGTGGAATATGAAGTAAATCCAATGGTCTTGGAATATAGTGGAACTCCTCATATAGAAGGTATCGAAATCTTCATGAATATATCGGTCAGCGCTTTTTTATTGATTTTGTGAGTTGTATCAAGGCTGAATAGTTCTCCATGCTGAGCGGTGAATTTCAATAAATTCTGAGTGTATTCGAACATCAGCTGGGTTTTATTTAGCTTGGACACATACTCATTTAGGTCATTGTATTCAGCTGGGATGACAACCCACAGATAAAAAACATTGGAGACGAGCTCTTTGACTCAATCATTGAGAATGCTTCTCGATAGCTTTCAGATATTAATTTCCAATTAGATCCCTCCCCTCATCTAGATAGTAATCAAAAATCTTACTGCTGATTTCAGCTGGGAATCTGCGTAGTTGGAGCTTTTGTTGCATGATACCTGGAATTCAACTAGCTTTCGTTATGATGTCTGACGACATGAAACTAGATAGGCAAATATCTTGCCAAGAAGCTTGATGGCAAGTATGATTTAGTCTGTTCTTCTAAGTAAATAATATGCTGCGTTATCATGCTATAATTCTACGGATTACTTTAATATTCTTTGTCCAAAGAATTGTGTCGAAAGATAGCTTTAGGCACAAGACTTCATCTGTGTGTGTCTCTTACCAACAAGATTACGAATTCAAGCCCTTTTGCAGATAGTTAATACTAAATACTAGTTCATTATACATTCTAACGGGATTATCAAGTTTACACTGGGGATACCATTGGGGTTATCAAACATTTCAATACCCAAAAATATTCATGAGTTCTTCCATTTCCAGAATTTCCATCTTGAAGATTCTGTTGCGGGTATATTATGCTCCTTTGCCGCTACTCTCAGCCTTTCGCGTTCTCTGACTGAATCAACATCAACAGTATTGAAGCATCTTTCCCATTCTTTATCCATTATCAGATAAAACTTTTGTGTGGATAAAGGTGCTTGTAAATTGTAAGTCCGAATTGAGTTATTGACAAGTTTCAAGTTATGTTCATATTCAGTTTTCCACTTTTTCTTATAAGCAACCTTCATCATTAAATGGTCTTTGTTATAAGAGTGTTGAATATGATTTTCCCATGTTCTAATCATGTTCTGCCTAAAACCAGCAATCTCACTATTAACACCACCTTGTTTCTCTATCCATGGGGGTACTATATTCTGCTTTATGAGGATGTTATTCAAGTGGTGTTCCGTTCTATCTACATATGGCTTGACCTCCGTGTCCAACTTCTTCCCTCTTGGTATATTTTGAAAACTTCCTTGTCTCATTGCTTCTTCGATCCTTGCATCTGCTAGAGTCTTGATCTTATCGAAAGACCCGATTGGTGTGAACTTTTCCTTGTAAATGTTCCTAAAGGAACTGTCTTCATCCACATGATTTTTATTAATCCTAAAATCAAGTACTGTCTCCCTTACATGGAGTAATTTCTTTGCATTGTGAGAAGATTTTAGTGGTTTGTTCTTATCTATTAGCATCCGCAGACTGGAGTCCTTTAATGATTCTTGCCCGGTCCATGGTTTCGAGAATGCGATCTCTTTCTCCTGCTTCCCAGCATAGATTGGAATCTTTGAGGAATATATCATCTGCTGGTGTTGATGTTGAAACTTTTTTTGCTCTAATTTGTGACTCAACTCCACCAATCTCTCATCTTTATCAATCAATGATTTGTACTTATTTCCCAATAGTGTATCATTAGGTTGGACAACATCCTCTTCTAGCTGTTTTAGTCTCTCAGAAAATGCATTCTCTACTTTTTCCTTTGTAGAATACCGTCTAAAGAACCGTATCATTAGTCTCTAAAAGGATCTGAAACTCTTTCTTGGTGTGATCTGACTTTCTATGCTCGATCTGACCAATTGTTAAAAAAAAGCTTCTGGTATGCACACGCAGAGATTTTGTGTCACTATTAGCGGCGATTCCAATAAACAGATCTTGATCTACATTCAAATTTTGAGCGGAATGAACGCTGTAATGCATTTTTCATATATTTAAAGGCTCGACTAGAATTACCTCGTTGCAGCTTACACGGATGTAGCTATTTAAACGGATGACTTCGCTAGCAATGGAAAGGTTTCTGGTAGTTAGTAATTTTGAGACACTTTCGTCCTTTATCTGTGATTTTAGCAAAAGCTCAAGACCTTTGAATGACTGATTTTCAGTAGCAGACCCCTTTGAGTATGTTCTAAATTCATGCTTAATCCACTCTGGGGCAATATAATCTTCAGAATGGGCTGATAAGACCAGCCAAATATAAAATGCGACATCAACAAAATCTTCCTTCTCAATACTTTCATAATTGTCTAGATTGAATGCAGCTTTGGCTAGCTCCTGCAGTGCTTCATTCTTCTTGTATAGTTTTTTTAGAGTTGTAACGTGTGTTTTGTAATGATGGAGCATATTCTTTTCGATATTCCTAATGCCTGATAAAGACGCTTTGTAAATATCCTTTTGTCCCTTTCTATAAGACTCGGCAGTAGACACAATATGAGAATCAATTGAAGACTTATCAACACTAACTTTTTTTTTAATAGCTCCCAGTTTCTTTTCTATTGCAACCCTCAATCTTTGTAATGCTTCAAACTTGGCTCTTAATGTTGGTTTTGTCTCCTTTTCGTTCTTGACCAAAAACAAAAACAATGAAGCCAAATTATCTGGAACCGGGTTGAATCTATTCAAGAAGAACAATAATCCATCTCTCAATTCTTCTTCCGAGGGACCCTCTTTAGATTGTTGTTTATTGGAAAAGGCATGGAATGTATAATCATCAATCTTTGGCAATTTAACACCAAAATCAACGGCTCTCTTGATGGTATCCATATCAAGTTTCACTCTCAACGCAACAGAATCAAAATTATTACCATCAATGGCGAACCCATATCCCATCAGTAGCTCCTCGTTACCTTTAGCACCATAATTATTAAAAATCTCATCTCCTTCGTTCATTATATCCTTATTAAGTAGGGAAAAGAAGCCAGTATCAGCTCTGTCATCATAATTCCAGTCCACTCGGGTCCCGTTATTATGATTCAAAAGATCAATCAATGGGAGCAAGATGGCCTGACCATCTTCAACAGCTTTATCGATGATCTTATGAGGGAAGGCTCTCGATGTGAACATCAGGGTGCTCCAGACATATGCACCAAAACTTGTCCAGCTAGTCACATTTAGAAGCTCCAGCAGGACTTCTGTTCTAGAGAGTACATTGAACTTGTTGTAGAATTCAAGATCAGGCTTGTACTGCTCAGTATGAAACTTGAGTGGTAAATCTTTCATTGTGGTGTACCACTCTTCTAAAAAGCTTGCCAATTTAGCAGGCAGAGAGCCCCCAAGGTTGGTATTTTCCAATAGGTTTAATTCATCTTCACTCCAGTAGATAGGAGACCCCGTCTCACGTCCAACTGGTAACAAGTCGATGTATGGCCCAAAAAATTCAGTTAAATCAACACCATCAGCTAATGTTCCTTGGGATTTATCAAATTTCAGCTTAGCAAGAAATAATTTGAGGAAACTTTTCGAGTTTAAAGAATAATTTCCAAAAAATGAATCACTCAATTCCTTCCTTATAATCATCTTTAAGGGAATCTCCAATTGTGGTGTCTCTGCTGGGCTTGATGATGTCTCATTGGAGATCGCATAGATCCCCCTGTATCTGTCATTTTGAAATCTCAGTTTAGGACTTATGTGAGATCCATTGGAAATCGACCAATTAATGAGTCTTTGAATACGAGCATCCATGGTCAATATCAACCTTGTAAGTACAATTTACACCAGGTGATCAGCTCATCGCAGCTCGCTGTTATTCGTATTTAATTTCATATCCGGGCAAAACTGAGGTCGGAACTGGGGAATATGTTGTCAATATATGTGCTTAACCAGCAGAGCAAGACAATCGCGAAACTATTAGAGTAGATTATTGGTGGCTCTCTCAATCAAAATCTCTTTAAGTTTATGATCCTTTTTGATGTACTCGATACTTGATTTCCCAAATTTCCTGATTCTTCAGAATGTGGGAAACCTGGTTTATATAGGACATTTCATATTTGGACGGAACTCTGGGATAGCTGGTAATGTAGGTAAAGAGGTGGAACCTCTTTCCTCATTGGGTTCATTCTCCCACTCCTGACACGGAACCATCGGTTCTATGTGTGATTCCTGTGCTTTCCCAGTGGTCGTCTCCGTTCTTTCCATTGTATTAGTTCATTATTATCATTCATATTAGATGTTGACTCGGACGTGTATTAGGGGGTCGGGTAACATCCTGTTGTTTGACACCTATTGTTGCAAACTTGACCGAATAGAATTGGCAGCATGTTTGAGGTAATATTTAATGAAACCAAATATTTTTAATTATTTTCCCTCCCTTTTTAACTCAGAGGACTGGCGCTTACTGCAACTTCCCTCCCTCCTTTGATCATGGGATCTCAGTACGTCGACCCCAATGGGTGGCTGCTGACCGCAGTTCATAATGCTGATCTCACACTTTTGGGAACCCTTGAAGCCAATGGCGCTTACATGGAAAAAATAACTATCCTGAACACAAGGCAGCAATTGCTTCTCGTATTGAAGAGTAAAATACCACATCCTTCTATTGGGCCATGGGTGAGTTCAAAACAAACGTCGGGTAGCCGTGGAAGCAACACTTACACTGTGGTTGTTGGTAACAGAACTATGACGTTTACAAGAGATAACGAGTATGACTGGGAAGATATAATCTTCTGTACCTCCCTGCATCGGGTACCTTCAGAAGGGACTGAAGATACTAGTCACTTGAATGTTAGCAATGATCTTGAGGTGTTTTTTGGTCGGTATCCTACTGATTTGACAATAGCTGACGTTGCCAATCTGGCTCCTGAGAACTCTAACTATGGGCCACAGACCTCTAGAGGCCTATTATCTAGCGCTTTGATGACATATAGAGCGCGAATTGAAAATGAAGGTGCTTTAGAAGTCTTTCTTTTTGGGAATATATTCACTGTTTTGGAACCGATAGTTGAGATATCGTTTCAGAAGCACAATCCAGGTCTTACTTTTCAAACAGTTCTACAAACCTATTACGATTTGATTGAAAGAGTTGCAGCATATGATATTATTGGCTTAGAGTATGTCGAAGAAAGCTCTTTCGATTTGGGTGACAGTTTCACAATAACTTATGACCTGGACACTCAAAGAAAACTGAGAAGTTATTCAGTCCGGGCTTATGGTGATATAATTTCATCATTAGCAATGAAAGGTCCTGGGTATGGTGTTCAAGAAGGTACACCTTTACCTTTGATTGTGGGCACTATCATTGAATTGAAGAGAGATATCTTCACCAAAGAAGTTGTATCCCATCTGGAAGAAAAATCAGGCACTGGAAATCTAATGTGCGCTGATACTGGTGAAAACGTTCAGTTCGTCAGTGGTCCATTTTCAAATGCGTTTAACAAGATTGTTCAGCAGATGATAAGAACTCTGTGTCCACGGGGTGTTCTTATTGATGGTCAGTATGTGCTTTTCATTCAATTGGGAAAGAGGGTTAACAAAAGCGGTATGCTCGAGTTGGAGTTACACGGTCCCTTCCCGTTATTCGAGACAGAATACCTCAGAATGATGTTTTTATCGTTTTTGTCGCTTGAGAGGACTTTGGAAGATTTGTTGAACGAGAAGAGGGAGCTGTTGGATCTGGTGAGGGATATCAAGACATGGTCAATTAGGAAGGAGAGCTATAATAAGCCGTGGTCTTCTCTTATCACTGGTGTCACTGATGAGAATGCTCAAAAGGATTTGAGATTGGATGTTTCAGGGCACGATACTAAATCACAGTCTCTAAATGACATGGATGTTGCATTCGACCA